>CM043113.1:9217839-9519799 GCA_023701765.1 Hylyphantes graminicola
TTATAAAGGAAATTGAGGGTAATTTCGTCATTTTTGAAAGGAACTGAGCAGATATACTTAAAATTATCTATTTTTTTATTCATTGATCAAGTGACAGGTTCAGTCAATCAATTGTATGGATTTATTGACTAATAGCTGGATCTAAAGGACATACTTGTTGCTATTTAGATCCGTTGTTCAGATACCTTTTGTACGTAGAGGTTGTCATTGTTACGAATCATCAGCTCATTTGTAAATAGTCAGATGAGGACTGAGATCTAAAAAAGTTTGGTTTGGTTTGAATTATCGTTGCACTAGAGCTACACGAGGGCTATTGGCGACGGGCGTCGTATTTTAGAACCACAGTCAGGTGACGAGCCACACTTGAATAGGCACCCAACGCAACCGTTAAGGGCGACATCGTACGCAGCGTTACACTCTTAAAACAAACACTCCTGATTTCATTCAGTCTGAGTGGATTTCACTCCTCCAGACTGGAAAATGCACTTCTCTTTTTGGAGTGGATCCTTTGTGTGTTAAACCTCCGACAGGATCACTCCAAACGAGTGATTTTAACCCAGTCTGAGAAAATATGCATGCCTTTACGGTGTCGAAAATGCACTTCTCCAACTGGAGTAGATTTCACTCTTTTGTTTTAAGAGTGTAGGACTTTGAAGGATACTTAACGTGCACTTCCTAACACGAAGTATTATTCGTCGGACATTTTTGGCTGCACGGGACGTTTATAGGTCGACAGCTATTTTAGTGATGCCCGGACCAGAACCTGGGACCTTCCGCATGCTAAGCGAGTGCTTAACCGACTGGGCTCCCCAGCCCCGAGATCTAAAAAAGAGTTATTATCTAGAAATGGGAATGATAATAATTTTGTCACTTTTGAAAGAAACTGGGCAGCAATACCAATAATTACTTTCTACTAAGTTGAATTATTTGGACAGTGAGTACTGTTGCTTTTTGTGATGCATTATTTTTATATCTGAGCCTTTAACTTTTGTATAAATGTTAGTAAATTGAGATTTGTTATTATGAATGCATGTTAGTAAACTGTGTATTTTGTCTAAGGAAATCAATTATAATAGTTATAAATACAATTGATATTTAAAGGTAGAATAATTTTTAAAATTTCTTATCTATTAATAAATTATTCTATTATAATCTTGTTTATACAATTAATTATTACACTTAAATTAGACTATGAATTTCGATATTTAAATATACTATATATATATCGTAGAAATACTTTTTATTTCATTGTTATTACACCACGTAAAACCGATAGGGCCAAAGCTATTTTTGTACATTGACAGAAACTCAGTTTTCTTCAGAAAGTGTTTCTGAAGTTTTCAACATTCTTCAGAATTATACAAAATAAAAAAGCTATTCAGATTATTTGGCATTGAAACGCAATCATTCTTTTCTACATTCTAAATATAAATTTTTAGTTCAAACTATTGACAAAAATAATATAAAAAAAGTATAATAAGTTATACAAATATAAGATGAAACAACTTTTTTTAAATGAGAAGGTTAATTAAAAAAATCAATCGTAGTTGAATGTTTGTTTTTTATTAAATAAAGAATACGTAAAAAAATTATGTACACAGAATAAAAATCCAATATGTAAATAAACCTTGTTTTTATGTGTTATAAAAAACAAAACACACATAATAAAAAATATTAAAAACTAATTACTGTAAAATATTTTTTAAAAAAAAGAAAGTTTAAGCTCTTTAATATCCTTAAATAGAAATAAATGTAAATAATAAATTAAAATAACGAAAGAAACATAATATTTAAATAAAAGCTTTTGAAATGAGGTTTTATCAACTTTAACTTGTTGTGTTTTGTGAATTGAGTTGGAGAATTGAAGCTAATGGAGACTTTAAAATGTTGATTTTCTGTTTTAAAAGATTAAATATAAATTGAAAGCTTTTAATTTGCTTACTTCCGTGAGTTTGAGAGTGGCTATTAATATAGTCATCATTTAATGCATAATTGATGCTGAAATGGGAAAAAAAGCCCATATTTTTCATTTGTTAATTGCTTTCACTTTATTAGGATGTTTAAAAATAGTTAGAAGTTTCTTTCAATGATTAATTATAAAAAGAACATAAACAAAACACGTTTAGTTTATGAATGTTTTTTTTTAATTTTTAATTGCAAAAAAAATATATGTCTTGACTTATAGTGATTTGAAGTTTTTCATTGGGGGGGGGGGGGGTATAAGTAAATATAGTACTTAACTTACAATAACTAAATAAAAGTAAAAAAACAATCAAGCATCATAATGGTAACTGCTAAACTGAAATAATTGTTAATATGTACAGTGGTTGCCAAAAGTGTGGACACTTTTTGAAAGTTTCATGTGTTTCAACTGATACCTATGCTCTTGCTTCTATTAAATTTTGCTTAAAAACAAGCATTTAAATATTAAGTTGAAGGTAATTTAATGTAGAATTTAATTAAAAAACAGTATTTAAGTATCTGTATTACAAATAAAGTTACGATCATTTTAGTTGAACAAACAAGCACAATCAATGGATTCTCTTATGCTGAAATTGCAATACAAATTGGTGGTTCAATGACTTGCAAAACTAAGACAGATCATACTATTAGTTGCATAACTTATTTGTAATGCAGATATTGTAATACTGTATTTATTTTTAATTCTACATGAAATTACTTTGATGATGATGATGTTGTGTCCATGGATATAGATTATATGGGACTAAAGGTCTCATAGACTGCTTCAGCGATCTGCAGACAGTGGTCCTCATAGGGATTAATCTACTTTTCGTTAGATATACAATTGTTAATTTGATATAAAATTAACACATTCTGTAATCACACAAGGTTGAAAAATATGAAACTTTCCAAAAGTCTCCACACTTTTGGCCACCACTGTAGTTATTGCACTCATTTAGCAGTGGAACCTCTAAGAGCGACCTTTCCCCGTTCCCTAATAAATCGGTTGCAGATGGAGGTTGGTCGCTCTTAGAGACATAGTGAAAGAAGAAAGCTTCTAAAAAAAGGTGAAATAGCTTGAAAGTTGAAATATCACTTTACAACGTATTATTAACCATTAAAAATTACAAAAATATATATATTTATCATTACATTTATTTATTAATTCGCAAATAATATACACAAAATTATACTATCTTACTTTTGAACAAATAGTACATATGTAAAAAAAAATACTACACTAACTTATTATAACACACTATTGTGTACTAATTAAACCTTTTCAAAGTAAGAAGAAATTTCCGTTTCATTTTTTTCGATTTTTCTTTTTTGCAAAGCATCTATTTTTCTTATCTATTTTTTTAAATAAGACAGTCAATTTTTATTGTCATCTTTCGTGTTGGAAAAAGATTTTTTCTTGAAAAGGGATTTGAAACCGGACGTTTCACAGTGGTCTGGAAGCGGCCAAAATGCCGAATTTCGAAGTGTTCGCAAAATGCAAAATAAATAGATTTTTAAATTAATAAATAGTTGAATAGTAAGTCTACCAAATACAAATCTTTAAAAATCATTTTTTGATGCATTTATAGCTGCAAAAAGTCAACAAATGAAAAATAGCCCGATTTGAGGCGATACATTGGAATTCAAAATACACGATTTATTGTTTCATTACACAATTTTTTGCATCTTTTTTGAGTTTTATAAAAGTTTTTCTTTTATTTTAGCTGATTAAAAAATACAAAATAATTTTTTAATTAGTTTTTGACCTTAGTTTCTAAAATACTATGTTTTTAAACATTTGAAAGAGTGTAACTTTCTTGCGCCACTATGCGCCAAAGTCGCATTAAAATTAATTGGTTGTCCAAATCGTATATAAAAGATAAATCTAAATTTCAGGTGCGAACTCGCGCGAAAACTATAATTATAAACAGAAGTGTCAAAATCTAGCTGTTCAAAAATCGTCGAAAAGCGCAGCTGCGCGTTCCTCCTCGCCAGCTGTTAATCAAGAAACAAAGTAACAAAACCGACAGGTGCTCGACCACTTCACTTACAAAGAGTTTAATTATAAACAAATGAAAGATTTTTAATACTGGTGATATATTTGTAGGAGAGATGCCCATTTGTTCAAGAGATGCCCATTTGCCCATGCTCATCGGATCCTTACATTAATACCTTTCGCGCAAAGAATAAAACAAACAACAAATTAGAGCTACACGAAGACTTTAAAAAAAACTATTATTTTAATATTGTGATCTTAAATAATGCTAAATAAATTTAATTATATGTTTTCAAAGCAAAAATGTTTAGTGCTTGATCACAATTTTAAGTATATCCTTTTAATGAATCTGTTCTGTCAAAGTGGCTTTTATTTAATTCCTAAAATACATGTATTCTTTGTATTTCTGATTTGATAATATACTTTTGAATCTAATATTAGTAATTAGTACTTTTAAATCAAATACGATATTATTATTAAATATTTTTATTCCTAAACCGTGTTAAAATTGAACAAAAATTCATTTAAAATTCTATAAAGAGTCTTAAGATGAATATTAATACCATATTTGGCCTTAACATCTTTATTATTTTCAATAATAAAATGTTGTTAATTAATATGGTCTTAGAAACTGTTGACGGTTAATTTGAAAGTATAATTTTTTTGTATTTATATTTTCGATATCATATTTTGATATTAAATTTAGTAGTATTCCACATACTTAAATGTGTAATACTATACAATTATTACAAAAATTTTAATGTTAAGTATTTTATAAATTCCACAAACTTAAATGTGTAATGTTATATAATTATTCTACAAATATAGATGTTTAATATATATATAATTCATGCGTTCAAAAGTTAGTAAAAAATTTGACATTAAAGGTTTTGTTTTCAATTAATTCCATAAACTAAATTGAGAGCAGAAAATATTGAAAATACTGTAAAGTTTTTATTAGCTCAAAGTTTCCTTTTTTTTTAAGATTTTGTTATTATTTTGGCTTTTTGTGACTACTTGACGTATGATCACGTATTACCATGACCTAAACATATGCATATGCACTTGCACAGTATATGTTGTCGAAAGCGTTATTTTTTATAGCGCAATTTTCACATACTATTTTTTTGCATAAACTGTAACATAAAATTCGTCGGTTTTACAAACTTGATTGTGTCTTATATAGACTCAGATGGGTCCAAAACCTATAAAACCGAATTTGTTTGCATTTTTGACAAACAACAAAAAAATAAATGAATTTTGACCGATTTTTAGCCTTTTCCGACCACTGTGCGTTTGGACAATGAGATCTGGTCTCTCCCAGAGTGGAATTGAGCATTGAACACATAGGTTGAAAAAATCTGTGCCTTGAAAAATTGGTTGTAAGTCGAGGTGTTTGTTTAACCCTTTCAGTCCCAAAAATCTACTACACTACAGAAACATCTGATATTCACAAAATAAGCTTATTTTAGGACAAAAGTAAGAGTTCCATACGACAAAAAAAATCAGTGTAATTTTTTATATAGTTTTAGAAATAATGCCAAAATTTTTTAACTGTGGAAAACAGCAAAATAAAATATATATATTACTTAAAAGCACTTCCAGTTACATATTTTTAGGTAACTGACCATATTATTAAAAAAATTAGTAAATATTTTAACCGAAATAGCTTCAATTGTGTTTTAAATATGTGGAACTGAAGTGAACTTTTCAAAAATCAGGTGAAACGCTTGTTAGCTTTTTTCTAAATAAAAAAAATAGTAGTACTATTGAGATTAATGTAAAATATTGTCTAACAGAACAAAGTGTGAAGAATCGAATGATGTGTGTTTGGATGTCATAACGGGACATAAAAATTTGGGAAAAAATAATGAAGGTGATGATTGCAAATGGCATCACTGGGACTGAAAGAGTTAAAAGAGGTAGGTAGTAGGGTTTTCACTGTAGTAATATTTTGTATGGGACATTTGTGTTTCGAAAATTTAACTTGAAGGAATACTCAATGAAATTATTTTAAATGCGAGACTATCTTTCTTCGTGAAGTCACATAAAACTTTTAAAATATCTTAAAAATATTAATTCATTTGTGTGTGAACTTCAGTTTCAATCAATCAGATTTTTCTAATTTAAAACAAATATTTCATTAGTTAAGTAAAGTTAAATATGCAACAATTTCTTAATATTTATAATATAAGATATGCAGAATAACTAAGAACTTTTTCGTGCGACTTATCTCTTAAACATTGCGCGAACACTAATAATTCATTAAAGAACGTTGTACAAAATGGATAAAACATTTATGAGCTTATAAACTTTAAAATATGCATGTTTAGGAAGCGCTCCTTGAAGTGGTTTAAAAGAGTTTTATGACTATATTAACATATACCTTTTGAAAGCTTTCGTAGTTAGGTTATAAAAGGAATTTAAAATTTGGTATCTAAGTGTTAAGGGGGAATGGGCGCATTTGTGTGAACGGGGTCTCCAAACTCAAGTGTCTCAATGTTAATCCAATGGGAAAAAACTATTTTCGCTGCCACATTTCTCCGGCTGTACTGAATATTTTTGCAAGCGGATTTTTTTATGTGATAAATGTAGCTGACTTACAGGTCTCTATATTCCCACTTTTTAAAATTTGCTTCGAATATTTTGTGTAAAACAATTTATTGAATATTAAAAAAAATATTCGTACTAATTTCAAAAAGTGGGATTGTCGGGACCTGTAAGTCAGCTACATTTATCACATAAAAAATCCGCTTGCAAAAATATTCAATACAGCCGGAAAAATGTGGCAGCGAAAATAGATTTTTCCCCATTGGATTAACATTGAGGCACTTGAGTTTGGAGACCCGCTGTCCAATTCGCCCATTCCCCCTTAAGGTATTGACACTATAAAATTGGATTATGCCTAATAATTTTTGGATCACATCTTTCTGAAAAAAACGTGGTTACAATAAAAATGAATAAATAAAGATATAGTAAGATGATGTATGGTACTGTAAAATGCATGTAATGTATACTTTGTATGTTTGCTCGTCGAAATACGTGACTTCTACATGTTTAGATTTCGTTTTGGAAAAATATATTTCTGAATGTATAACAGTAAATTAATTTTTTTAATCAACACTAACATTTAAATTAAATTATATAAATGATTTCTGAACACGAAAAAATCATTGTTTTTAATTTAGTTCATCAAATAAACGTAGGAGGCGTTTCTCTAAATAATAGAATTTGAAATGCATTACTATCATCTATTTATTCTTAGATTCAATTGTGATGGAGTGTTTTTAATTAGATTATAAAAACGTAAATTAAATCCAGTTTCACTTATAATTTATCATGTCTTTGTATACCATAGAAATAATTTAAGACGCATTCGTTTCTACGCTTAATTTTTCATCTAGTCGTCGCAAAGAATAATAAGAAATAAATGATAGTTAATGGTTGTGATGGTTAATGGTTTTAAACTATCTTATGTGATCAGCTTTGAAAACCTTATTACTAGAAGATTAAAGAAATGACAAACTTAATCGGGAATCAAAGGGACGTAAATCAAAAAACAAAAAAAAAATTACGTATTTCTGTTTTGGAACTTTTCGTAAATAAGGCACATATACTGGCCTTGCGTGCACTTTACGTGTGACGGGAAATGAGAGTAGTCCACTTTAACCGACTTCTTGGCTTGGGAGCTCAGTCGGTTAGGCACTCGCCTAGCATGCGAAAGGTCCCAGGTTCGGGTCCGGGCATCGCCATAAAATAACTGCCGACCTATAAACGGTCCGTACAGCCAAAAATGTCCGACGAATAACACCCCGTGTAAGAGAGTGCACGTTAAATATCCTTCAAAGTCCTAAAGCAGCGTACAATGTCGCCCTTAAGGGGGTTCAGTATGTTGTATATCGGTAATGTTAAATTGGCCAATTGCAATGTACCTTTTCACAATAACTACTGATCAGATCCTCTTAAAATTTTCTGTGCGTGTTATACCAACCTTATATATTAATCTGAGGTTAAAAGTTTTATTTAAATAACTGTTAGATTTTTTTTAATAAAATAAGTTTTAAAGAACCCAAAAAATCATGAAAATTTTCCCTTTTTTGTCAAATATATTTTTTTTTCACTTTAGTTTTATTAAAAATTGTAGCCTCAGATTAATTTATACTATGTATTACATCAAATAAAAAAAGTTTACGAGAAAACATGGCATAGTTTTTGAGAAAAGGTACATCGAAGTTCAAAAAATCAAGTTCTGAGAAAAACGCGTTTAAAGTTTCTTTTGGAAGCCGTTTCAGTAAGGAAAGTGTTAAATAAAATAACCTTTAATGTCAAAAATATTTTTCCAATCGTCTTGATACTTTGTAACATTATTAATATAAAGGTTTTAATAGTATTTTAAGCCAGTAATTTCTTTTTTGAATTTTTCACCGATTTTGGGGTACTGAACCCCCTTAACGGTTGCGTTGGGAGACTATTCTGGTGTCGGCTCGTCACTTGACTGTGTTTCTAAAATACGACGCCCGTCGCCAATAGCCCTCGTCGTAGCTCTAATGCGACGATAATTCGAAACCTAACCTAAACAACTTCTATCTAAAAAAGTTGGTGAATTATAACTTTGCTTTTCCCTTTTGGGGGGCTGTGGAGCCCAGTCGGTTAAGTCGTTCGCCTTGCAAGCTGAAGGTCCCAGGTTCGGGTCAAAATAACTACCGACCTGTAACCTGTCCGTGCAGCCAAAAAATTTCCGATTAATAAAAACCCGTGTGGAGGGAGAGCACGTTAAAATATGCTCCAAATTAAAAACTCTTCATCTGATATCGCGTAGGGTGCCTACTTAGGTGTCGGAAGGTCTCAGGTTTAAAGCAATCGCTTTATTGAAAGTGTCGTAGTAAGAAAATTAGTAAAGAAAGACTCATTTTTTATACAAGTAAAAACTAAATTTAATTTACACGAAATACTTTATGTCTTTTCAAAATTCTTTATTTTGAAAAAGTTGACCACAACACAAAATTTTAATTTGCTATAAAATAATTCCTTGTAAAATTCAATATTTAAATTTAAGACTATTTATTTTTCAAGAATGTTTTAAGAAGTTATTTGGCAATTGTTATATATTCTGTCTAGGATGACTTGCAAACTCATATTTCTTGCAATATAAACGGGCAGTTATACCTCTTTCACTATGAGTTTCCGAATACAAAAAATAAGATTAAAAACCCATTAGCAAAAAATTCGATAATGCAGTGCATTGTTCTGTCTCTTAAACCGAGATCACATTTCTTTTTTCATAAAAGTTGATAATTAATCCAAGTTATGCTCCTTGTAATACGCATCTCCCGTTTTTTTTCGGGATAAAACGAGAAATAAATTGTTTTTACCGAATATGTCTCCGGAATTTAGAAAGAATGGCTATTAATCAAGGGTTAATTCCAAAATGTAATTATGTCGGAGGAATTTATGGATTCTTTACTGCTATAAAATTTCCGGTTTATTGGATTTATTGTTAATTATAGGGATTGTAATAGACGTCATGTATCATAGTTTAACGCTTATTACATTTCTTAATGATAATTTGTATAGGTTTTAAAACACTGTTTTTGCGAATTCAAGTAAACACCGCTGCTTTGAACGATGCCTCTCCTAAAAGTTGAGTTAGACGCCTACTCTGGTGACGGCTAGTCACTTGACTGAGGTTCTAAATTATAACTCCCGACTACAATAGCTCTAGTGCGACGATAATTCAACTCAACTGAATATTACATGCTAGACCACAAACCTATACTTTAAAAACTACTTCTTAAACTTGCCCTAATTGGATATTTACAAATGGTTTTAAAACGTCGTAAATTCTGGTTTACTTGAATTTGCATTGGGATTTTCGCAAGTTTCATCATGCAAATCTGATATTTCTCTAACAACATACACCAAAAAATCCCATTTAAAATGCCAACCATTTTTTTTTTACCTTACTTCAAAAAATACCTCACAACCTTACCTACATCTGCGATTTATAAATAAATGGTTTGGAATATCGTAAATTCTGATTTGCTTGAATTTGTGGTACTTTAGATAGTTTCGCCATACAAATCTGAAATTTCCTCAACAATACATCAACCCATTTGAATCCAACTAACCCATTTATCTTAAAATACAAAATCCCACTACGCCCATTCATCTATTTCAGCATTGTGTTTTATTGATGACATCAACTCAAACTGGGAAACGCAACTTTAAAATGTATGGCTTTCACTCAGAATGAATGAAATATATGGAATTACTAATGGAAGGTAAGGTTGGGTAGGTCTAACATGAGCAGCTATATTGGCGCGAAAGACTTTTTTGTGCGTATTGTGCCTTTCTTTGGCTGAAGAGATTTCAGATTGCACGCAAGCAAATGTTTTTTAAAGAGAGAATATCAGTTATTTTAATTTGAGCATTGCCTGATATAAATAACATTTCATACACTAGTCTTATCTTAGAAGGCCCTTAATTCCAATATAAAATGTACACGGTACTTTATTATTTCGTGAACGCAAGAGTTAAAGTCGTAAAAAATATAAAAAAAAACACTGGTAAACGTAATCCCCAGTAGCATCGAATATTGGCCCAATATTGGTATGATGTTGGCCAATATTGGTTATCTTGGGCAAATATTGCAAGTTTTACAACTTTCAGCCAATATTGGCCCAATATACGAAACCAATATTTCGAAAGTTAAAATTTGCCAAGATTGGACCAATCCAATATTGGTTGGCATATACCTAGGGGGCGCTCGCGTTTGTCATATTTTTCCTTGATGAGATTAAGAAGAACAGCCAAACGGCCCCTCGGTGGCCGAGAGGTGTAAACGACGAGCCTCACACAGAGAAGGTTCTTGGTTCTGTCCTTGTCCTAGCCATACTATAGACGTATTCATGCTGGTAGAAAAATTCCTCTAAAATTCACCGAGGTGCCTGAGTACACTGCGATATATGTGCCCGTTATATCTGTGGAGTCGAAAGTCCTGACGGCGTTAGCGTACGAAGTCGCTCGAAGCATAGAATTCGAATTTGTAAAGTAGGAGGTTCCTTTTTCAAATTGACCCCTAACCCCCAGGGGTCACACACCAAAAATAATGGGATACATTTTTCCATCTACGGTAGATGGAAAAATCGGCGAACCGACTTTTTTCGAAACGGTTGGGTAGATGATATATCCAACCGTTTCGAAAAAAGTCGTCGGATAATATTGGTCCTATAATGGCAGCCAATAATGGCCAATATCGGCAAAATGTTTCCTCCCAATGCTGGGCCAATAAGGGTTAGCATATTGGCTCTACATTGTAACCAATATTGGGCCCATATTCGATGCTACTGGGGATATTTCAAATGAAAAACATTTAACTGTGTACAGTGTTTTATCGCCAAAAACTCAATTTACCGAGATTTCTGCTCGTTATCTGTAGATTGTTTTTAGACAGAAGGACTAACTTTCCAGAACCACTTTTTAATAATTCAAAATAAAAAAAACAATTTAAATAATTAAAAATAAACAATAATGGATTGTAAAATTCAAATTATACTTGATTATAAAATGTCCACTTCTATAAAAGGGTATTCTGAAATAACTTACTCAATTGCTCTTTCAGCTGAAAATGTATATGTTCGTAGTGGTATGTCTAATTAGATGAGGGTTGGTTAATGCGAATTATAATACAGTACTCCCGCTTATCCAAAAGGTACGGGACCAAATCGAGCAGCAAAAATAAAAAAAAAACACTTCGTATTTTGAGAAATAAATCCAACTTTGTAAGTACGTATTTATTTGTTGTGTAATTATTTCTGCGTATACATTTAATATTTTAGCAATAAAAATTATCGAGCCTTTCGGTTAAACCTTTTTCTTTCGGATAACCGGTATTCGATAAACGGGACTCTACTGTATATTTCACACTTAACCCTTTCAGTCCCAATGACAATTTGGCATCATTTTAGAGTTTTTTTTTCCTGATCGTCTATAGCTATTTATGGTATCAAAAAGCACATAATTCGATTCTTCAAACTTTTTTCTATTAGAAAATATATTGTATTAATCACAATATATGTCACCCGTGCTATTATTTTTCAATAATGATCAGAAACATGATGATGCCAAATGGCATCACTGGAACTGACAACGTCAAAGTTTCAAGGCAATAGGGTTTATTTGCGTGTTCCATTGAATGTTGTATACGCTCTATGTTTCATATAATATAGAAACTAAATATAAGATTTCATTGAAAAAAAATCCCAAATGACTAAATCAACAACCTACCTTAAACAAACGCAACTACATATCCTTATAACTACGCACAATTCATCTTTTGAACAAGTTGGCTGATACGAAATCCTTGTTTTGCTTTCTATCTGTGTGATATGTACGGCAATCAAACGCAAAGCCTCAAAGGTTTGGGGGAAAAGATGGGGGATTTGGGGATTTGTAGCTCTGTTCATGAAATAATAAAATAGTGTTGGGTCGCAGCTGGGTATGAGTTTGAGGGATCTCTGTTTATTGTGTCGTCGTATTGGGTGTTTGTGTGGGAAATAGGATATGAAATGGGCGAAATTGAAGCTTGGTATATGTGTGATTGGCCGGTTGCAAATGTGTCTTATTTTTAGTTAGTGGAATGGGAGCTGGGGAGCCCAGTCGATAAGGCACTAGCCTAGAATACGAAAAGTCCCTGGTTCGGGACCGGGCACCGAAAAAATAACTGCCGACCTATAAACGGAGCGTGCAGCCAAAAATGTCCGATGAATAATACCCCGTGTAAGGGAGTGCACGTTAAATATCCTTCAAAGTCCTGACGCTGCGTGCGATGTCGCCCTTAACGGTTGCATTGGGTGTCTATTCAGGTGTCGACTCGTCACTTGACTGTGGTTCTAAAATACGACGCCCTGCGCCAATAGTCCTTGTGTAGCTCTAGTTACGACGATAATTCAAACCAACCTAATTTTTTAGGTAGGAGAATGATTGTTTTAAATAAATTTGAAGACATGAAATAAAAGAGATTTTATTTATGTTGAGAAAATATTAACCTAAAAATATTTATACTGTTATTGAAAAGCATACTTTTGAATTGTAATTGGTATTCTATGTTCTCCCTTTTTTATATGAATATATTTTTAATTCAAACCTTGAAAATTTGATGTATTATTCACGTTTCAATCATTCTGTATATTTAAAATATGTTAGTACGCATATTATTTTGTTTTTCAATCAAAATACAACTTAAACAAATTATTCTAATCTCTTAATGTATAGACTGAAAATGAATTAATAATATAAATGTCATATCTTTTTTTTAGCTTAAATGGGCGTTGGGTGCGTATTCAAGTACAGGGTGGTTATAAAATAACGCTCCCTATTCGGAGTGGTTTGTGGCTTGAATGAATAATCCAATTGCAAAAAACTTTGTGACACTTACTAATCAAGAAGGGGGGAAAAGAATTTAATCATAAAAAACAAACTCGTCTCTTGACCAGGGTTCTAAATTACGAGGCGTAATTGGATGTGTTGGCCGTAATTTGCCATAATTGGCTAATCCTTGTAATTTAGAACCCTGGTCAAGAGACGAGTTTCTGTGTTATAATTCCATTTTTTTTCGTAATAGAGAAACTCGTCTCTTGACCAGGGTTCTAAATTACGAGGCGTAATTAGCTGTGTTGGCAGTAATTGGCCATAATTGACGATGCCTCGTAATTTAGATTCTGGTCAAATGACGAGTTTGTTTTTTATGATTATTATTTTTTATGATTATTCTTTAGAATTCTGTCTTTTTTATGGTTCCATTCTTTTTCCCCCTTCTTGAATAGCAAGTGTCTCAATTTTTGATGCGTTTGGATTATTCATTCAAGCTACAGACCACTCCGAATAGGGAGCGTTATTTTATAACCACCCTGTATAACCTCGACACTTTGACTGTGGCGACAGGGATCATGATTTAGAATCCAATCTTCTTGTAGCGCTAGTTCGAAGATTTTCAACTCAACTCTCAACCATAACTTAAAATAAATGCTATTTTTCCTTAACTTTGTTTGTTGTTGTATAAGGAAGCAATTTCATGGCAGCTGCCATAACAAACCTTTCTGTTTAGTACTGCACTATTATTCATTATTATAGGTACAGTATACTATAAATCGTCACTTAAGTTCATACATGTGCTATCTCACTTTGCACAATATATTCATTTTACTATACGGTAACCCTTGGCGAACTTTTCAAAATTGCGCCAAAATTTTGTATTCTGGCGACTTTTGACATCACGCTCTCTATACCGAGTTATTAATGATCAGATAGGGTTGCCGGAAAACGTCATCGTTGCGAAGTCAAAGAATTCGAATCATCAGTCGAAGTCAGACAGGATGCCGCAGAAAATTATTTATCTTCCAAATCCGAAAAAATTCGCGCCATGGGTTACCGTACAGCAAATCTGATCCATTGTGCAAAGTGAGGTAGCACATAAGGAAACTTAAGGGACGAAATTTAATCTATAATAATAAAAGAAAGAGTCTGTCTGTCTGTGTGTATGTCTGTGGATCGCAAAAGACCTACTTAGACTGCTCTAAAAAATTCGAAACTTTTAATATAGATTCCTTTTAATACCTACGTGTGCACCTGAGGCTTAGGTTTTTCATATTTGATTGTGATTTTTAATTAATATAATTAGTTTTAAAAAACGTCATCCACGTGGGATTGCGGGACCATAACAGGGCTTGAAAATACATGGACCGGGCCGAAACGGGGGCTTGACGCCATCCTCTATTAGTTTGGTTGATTGGGTTTGGTTGAGATATGCGCTCGCCCTAAAGCTGCTTCATCCTCTATTGGTGTTTGCTTTTTTAAGTGCGCAGGATCCAACACGAATTTAATTTTGTTTTGATTTTGAGTGTATCACAAGTAGGCATCCCTCTTAAAGGAAACAATGCGAAGTTAACGGGTTCCCAGTAAGGCGGGACCATACCGCTAGTTATTCCATATTATGCACATACTATAAATCGCTACTTAAGTTCAAACATGTGATATCTCACTTTGCATAACGGATCCGATTAACTGTACGGTAACCCTTGGTGAACTTTTCAAAATTTCGCCAAAAGTTTGTATTCTGGCGACTTTTGACGTCATGCTCTCTATACCGACTTAGTAATAGTCAGATACTGTTGCCGGAAAACTTCATCGTTGCGAAGTCAAATAATTCGAATCATCAGTCGAAGTCAGACAGGTTGCCGCAAAAAATATTTATCTTCCAAATCCGAAAACAATCGCGCCAAGGGTTACCGAACAGTAAATCTGATCCGTTGTGCCAAGTTAAATAACACGTGTGGGAACTTAAGTGACGTAATTTAATTAGAAATATGTTTTGGATAATTCTATACATTTTCCATTTCAGTGTGAACTGGCCAAGCCTTGCCACCCCCAAACCACCTGCCAGAATGGTTCACCCGGTTTCCGCTGCGGTCCCTGCCCTCCCGGATACACGGGCAGAGATGTGGAAGGTGTGGGCCTCGAGTACGCGCGATCTGTGAGACAGGTAAGAAATATATTTAAGGGGGAATGAGCGAGCTGGATCGCGGGTCTCCAAAACAAGGTGCATCAGTGTTAATGAAATGGTGGACAAATATTTTCTTTGCCAAATTTCTCCGGCTGTATCTGAATATTTTTTTACAAACAGATTTCTTTATATGATGCAGGTAACTGACTTGCAGGGCCCGACAATAAAACTGTTTGAAATTAGTTCGAATATTTTTTTTTTAAATTTTTAATGAATAATTTTACAAAAAGTATTCGAAGCAATTTTAAAAAGTGGGATTATAGAGACCTGTAAGTTATCTACATGTATTAATTAAAAAAAAAACTTTTGAAAAAATATTCAATACAGTCGGAGAAATGTGGCAAAAATGTGTTTTTCCCCATTGGATATACTCTGAGGCGCTTGAGTTTGGAGACCCGTGATCCAGCGAGCAGATTCCCCCTTAATGAAGAAAATATTCCTGCTTTTCAATTAAGTACAAAGTTGTAAACATTAGCTTCAAAGCCTTTTAATTTCAAAACTGCTGTAGCTGTGAATGACTAGTAATAGCTGGACTTATTGGGTTTTTTTATAGCTTGTATAATTTATCTTAAATAGTCTAGTCTGGCATATGTGACTAACCTTGGCTTAGCAAAGAAATAGCCCTTAAGAGTTAACCCAACCAACCACATTAACGTCTTTAATCTTTATTTTAAGCATTTAACTTCATACCTTTATAACCTTTATTTTATGAAGTGCTGTTGTAAAAGTTATTTATCCATGTCATTAATTAGTACAATATTAAAAAAACTCAATTTAATTTTTTTTTAAAATTCTAAATTGGTTATTTGTGATTGATTACCTCTCCTTGCAGCTATGCTTGGACATCAATGAGTGCGACAATGGCCTAAATGGAGGATGCGTCGAAAATTCGCAGTGCCTCAACACTTTGGTAATTAACACTTTCAATTATTTCTGTAATACTGGCTAAGAAGTTAATAATTCTGAATAAAGAAATTTGCTTTCCGCCGATGGGGAAACTTCACTCAAGTTAACTTTGATCGCAGCATTGAGTAGAAATTTACTTTACGTTAAATTTCGTAAAGATCCATTTCAGTGATTGAAAGTTAAAATCAAATATTAATATCTTGAGGCGTCGTTTTGTTCCCTGTCCCCTTAGAAAATAAAAATCCAGAAATAAAAGTATTTAATGAAGAGTTTTCTTAGGGGAAAATCTTTAATCAAAGATGCATAAGGGAAAATGCTTGTATCAAAGATAATATTAAGGGGAAAAGCTGGTATCAAAGATACCACTAAGGGGGGGAAGCTTGTATCAACGATACTATTAAGGAGGAAAACTTGTGTCAAAGATCCCATTAATGGGAGAAGCTTGTATCAAAGATACAATTAGGGGGAAAATTTGCATCAAAGATACCATTAAGAGGAAAAGCTTGTATCAAAGATACCATTAAGGGGAAAAGATTGTATCAAAGATCCCATTAATGGGAGAAGCTTGTATCAAATGTACCATTAAGGGGAAAAGATTGTTTCAAAGATCCCATTAATGGGAAAAGCTTGTATCAAGGATACCATTAAGGTGAAAAGATTTATCAAAGATACCATTAAGGGGAGAAGCTTGTATCAAAGATACCATTAAGAGGAAAAGCTTGTATCAAAGATACCATTAAGGGGAAAAGATTGTATCAAAGATCCCATTAATGGGAGAAGCTTGTATCAAATGTACCATTAAGGGGAAAAGATTGTTTCAAAGATCCCATTAATGGGAAAAGCTTGTATCAAGGATACCATAAGGTGAAAAGATTAATCAAAGATACCATTAAGGGGAGAAGTTGTCCCATTTGACGGTTTCTTATTTCTTCCTTTAGGGCTCTTTCAGTTGCGGCGAATGCATCGAGGGTTTTGTGGGCAACCAGACCTACGGCTGTCATCCACATCCGGGTATGTGCCCGGATGGGGTGCTATGTGATGGAAATGCGGATTGTGAGCTCAGGAGAGGACTTGCCAACTACAGGTGTAAGGTAGGATAAATCATTTCTAAGTGTGTTAACAAAGTAAAGTAAAGTTAATAAATTACTCTACACCAGCTTTTTGCTCCTGCGTACCACTTGACTGTTTGAGAAATTTTTGCCTTCCACCAGACCTAAAAATTTTAATAAACGCATAATATTTACTCTTCTAAAAGTGTTCAAAGGTTTTTCTAAACTAAAATTAATGCGAAATCTTCGTATTTAATGGTTAGATATTTGTTTATTTATAACTTGCTTATAATAAAGGAGAAATAAAAAGATTAAAATGGCATTAATTTACAGTTTTGTTTATTACCTATAGAGGTCTAAAAACATGCAAATGAAAAATAGTACAAACTCAGCCAAATCCGATCTAGAAGTTAATTAAAATTTCCCTCTTTAAAATAATGTTAATGTTTAAAATAATGAGTAATATGTTTGCGTGCTCACTGCACAGGCGTACAGAAGCTATTTATAGCATCATGTTGCTCACACCTCTCATGCGTACCACGTACCACAAGAAATATTCCCGCTTACCACCGGTTGGGAACCCCTGCTCTACACTGTTGTCAAAATCTGACGTAAAGGTTGGAAGCTATAGATTTTTAAGAAACTGGTTAAACAGTACTAAAAATTAAGCAAAACAAAATAAAAAAGGATTTTTTTTTAATCGAATAAACCTTTATGAAAAATTAGCAATCAGTCCAAACAATAAGTATTTGGTGATTAAAGTCACCCGTTTAACAATTTTTTTAAAAATTCTAATCTGAACTAAAAAGCAAAACTTCGATCAATATCTCTTTTTTTTTTGTTTGTTTTTCAAACTAATCAACAATTAGCAAAAACAAGTTTTCTTTAAAATAACAATAATAATTCCGAAAGCACGAAATAGTTTTTTTATCGATTTTTGGCTCCACTACTCACGAAAATAGGAAGCTTAAGCAAAAGACAAAAATAAATTACTTTAACAAAAAATATTGCTAAATACGAAAAATAGATTCTTAAAACTTCTAATTAAGAAATTTAATTTCGGAGCTTTGATTTTTTTAGAGAACCTGTAATTGGTTTTTCTAACAAAAGCATTAAGTACTTTTCGCACTTCCTTGGTTTTTATAATTTAAGTTACTATGTAAATCCTGTAAGCTTGGAGAGGCGGAGGTGCCTAAACTGTAAGGCTCTTGCTTGCATGTGAAAGGTCAAAGGTTAGGGTCCGGGCATTGATATAATTAATGCTGACCTTTAAACGATCTGTTCAACCAAAATGTCCGATGAATAACTCCGTGTAGAGGACTTGGACGTTAAATATACTCCAAATTGCCGATGTCACACATGATTTTGTCTTTAAAATTTTCATTTGGGTGCCTACCCATTCGGCTCGTCACTTGATTATGTTTCTGAGTTATGACAAAATATAGCTGCATTTTTTGGAATATCTTAAGTGGCTTTTAAAAGACTTGAAAAGCTTTTTTAGTATTTTATTTTTATTTATTATTTTTTTTGTAATTTAAGAATTAAATTTTATGTTTTCGCAGTATGCTTTTTCCTAATGTGATGGCAATGCTGGCAACTTTCCGCTCTTGCCGCCACATTAAGAAAAAGAATACTGCGAAAAAATATAATTTAATTCCAAAATTTAAAAAAAAATACAGCTACTATTTTTATGGTATTTTTTGGTAATTTCATAAATAAATTATATTTTTTCGTATCATTTTTCTCCTTAGAGAGATGGCAACACTGGCTCCATAACCTTCCCCATTTGACAATTTGGCGGCCTCCATGCTCGTCCCGTCGTTAGCAATTTAGGTCACGTGATCCTCCACTCTAATGCTTTAACTATGATCTCTAAGCCAAAACCCTTCTAGGGTTCCTTTAAAGCCGTAATCAACGTATGAACGGATCACTGTTAGAAAAAAAAAACTCCGAATGCAATTCTGTAATTTGTTTAAATGTAATACAAAACAACTTCCACTAAGATTAAAAAAAAGAAATATGTAATTACTTTGATAATATTCATTTAAAACATTTCTAAACATCAAATTTCTATGCACCGACATCTTTATTCCCAACATTGCTTATTCAAAATTCTTAAACGTATCCAAAATGCAACATTAAATTCAAACGATTTAATTAAGTTTTTATTGCACTATTTTTAATTAATTTTATTCAAAAATAGAACATAGAAATTCACCACATAAAGCGATTGCCAATTGGGAATTTGAACGGGAAAAATATTTCAAACCAATTAACTTTATAAAGGACGATGTAAATTGAAATTGGATACTTTTAAATATATGCAACTTCTACATAGAAAATAAAAAAAAAGTGTTTGATTAATGTCGCAGAAGAAGAATAATTAATTTCAATTAATTGCTCAAACCCACCGTTGATAGCGATTTTTCCTAATTAAGCATAGAAATCTCCTTCATCGCAATGTTTTATTTTTAGTCAAAAATAAATATGCTTTTGAAGCATGAATTATGTAAGCAATCTACCATAAAGTTATTTGATTTTTACTATTACGTTAAATCAATGTAGAGTTATTTTTTAATTAAATATTTTTTTTAATGTCTATTTTAAAATGCTACCGAGTTTGCATTTTGTGTTTACATAGTTTTCTTTTTTTTTTCCTTTGTGGCGTTTGATACATTTTTAACCAATTATTGAAACTACATTGTAATTAAATCTTAGTTTCAAAATGTGAAATTTAAGATCATCTGCTTTGTAAAGAAATTGACTAATCCCCCCAAAAAACTTCGTAAAAGTAAACAAACGCCAACCTCAAAAAAAAAAAAAAAAAAAAAAACCTATGCATTTATTTTGTAACAAAAAACAAGTCATTATGAAAGTTGTAGCTAAAAAAGCCCTGATATAAAATGAATGCCAATCTCTTATTTAAAACTTCCTGGTCATAACTAATAGTATAATTTAAGTTTCACTGCCATAAAAAAAACTGTTTGAGGTTGGTGCCCCATCTTAACCACCCTCTATACCTTTATATAAATGTATTGAGATTATATATTTGTTAAAAAAAATTTAACAGTATCCTTCGTTATTTTGATTTAGTAATTCAAGTTCATTTGCGTGACTTAGTTTTGTTAGGGGGATTAAGATGGGCACCAACCTCAAACAGTTTTTTTATGGCAGTGAAACTTAAATTATACTATTAGTTATGACCAGGAAGTTTTAAATAAGAGATTGGCATTCATTTTATATCAGGGCTTTTTTAGCTACAACTTTCATAATGACTTGTTTTTTGTTACAAAATAAATGCATAGTTTTTTTTTTTTTTTGAGGTTGGCGTTTGTTTACTTTTACGAAGTTTTTTGGGGGGATATCAGTAGTTTTTTTTAAAAAATAATAAAATACACGGACACTATATGACTACAAAATTGACGACAAGATTTCAATGTTTATTGAGAGCTATATAATTTTCGAGAACCAAAAAATTTTATTTCTTACTCTTCATAGAAAAAGCAAAGTGTTTAAAAAGTTTGAATATTAATATGAACTGAATCTGGCAACCAAATATGAATGTTTACATTTATTCCATTATCATTCATTCCATTATCGTTGTTGATATATTTTCTTTAAATTAAAACGCCAAAAAAAATTAAATGGCGCATTCCGTTTATTAATTAGAATTCTAGAGGTTTTTTTTAATCTGTTGATTCAGATATTTGATTAATCATATATTTAAAAGCTGTAATGGCGGCTTGTTCGTTGTGTTTTTGAACTCTGACGCTCTTTGATGAAAATATAGCAAACCTCGTTTGGCCTCGTTTTTGGAGGTACTTGGCCACTAGGACGGCTTGTTTATCGCGCATTCATACCGCCAATAGTAAAATAGATTTTAATTAATTAAAAATAGAAAGACATATTTTTGAAACTTCAAACCTATGAAAGGGGCTGAATTGCGGCATTCTGAATCTTTTAGTAAAAACCGCTTCCAGATTAATGGTCTAGTAATGGCTGTAGGTCACTTCAAAAATTAGGTCAAAATTTGACTAAAACTGCTTGAAAGATTTCATTTTCGAAAATTTCCATATTTTTTTTCTCCGCTGTTTTTGACTCTAGAATAACCAAAATTTTTTTATTGAAAGTAATCTACGAAACCTCTTTACTGTATTTTTTTTATTGTTCTACGAAGTTTAGTTTGCCTGGTAGAAAATAAAATCAATTTCGCTGTTAACATAGCGAAATGTTTTCTGTATATATACATAACTGCCGTTTAGCCCTTGGCGTCATTTTGAGATTGGCGGGCGGAACGACCGTTCCGTCTGATATTTATTATTTTTACTGTATTTTTTTTTTTAATATTCCAAGGAATAACACTATAAAGTATAAAAGTTTGCATGAGCGTTCGTTGATTAGGCATTCTGATCACCAGTAAAAATGTTTTTCTTTTAATTTTGATAGTTTTTTCCGAAATTAATTAAATAAGTAATATAACTCAATAAAATAGACGTTAGTTTCAGTAAGCAGAGATTAATGTATTAAGTTCATTCAGAAAATACAGAGCAATAGGGAAACGAAAATGAGCCAATTCAAAACTGACGTCAACGTCAGTGAAGTGAATTCTACAAAGTCTTACATATGTAGCGGCTTCGATAACCCATTGTCTACCAAAAGGCTCCTCAAGGCGGAGATGAGTTATCCCGGATTATATACAACCATTAACGTTGTAATCTGGAATAGTGGTGGGAACATGCGCGGTAAATCAGCGCCACCTAGTTGTTGATGGAGTATTGTAGTTGCGTGTGTGGTAACAGCCACACGTATGTATAGTTCTGTAGAAAAGAGTAGAGACTAACTTTGATTATTGTTCTACAAAAAGCACTTATTTGTTGTTTCAGTGCCGTGTCGGTTGGGCTGGAGACGGACAAACCTGTGGACCAGACAGAGATTTGGATGGATGGCCCGATGTCGAATTGTCGTGTAAAGGACGTAGGTGTAGAGCGGTAAGTACTAATATGACTTAAACGGATGAAAATCGTAATATTTTTTATAAAAACTTGCAAAAAGTCCACTTTTTAATATCATATTCATTCATAAATCATTGCGAAAATGACACTTTGCGTGCTTACGTCACAGACAGTTGTCGAAAGTAGTACTTTCGGCACTAGTGCGGTAAAGTAAATAAGAGTAACTGATTGGTAAAAAACAAAATGATGTCATGAATATCTCCATGGAAACTAAATGATTACATGAAACTCACTTATTTCTATTGGTTCATTACTTTAGCATTTTCTATTATCTTAATGGAAACTACAAGCATTACAAAAATTATTAAAGGAAATTAAACAAGGCAAAAGTAAGAACACAAATTTCACCCTTTTGTACGCTAAAATAAAAATATATTGTAGGCAAGCACGTGCCAAATAATAATTTATTAAGCTTTTGTCAATATTTCACTTGACCTACGGTCTCGTGAAATAAAAGCCCCTCGCTTAATACAGTATTATTTTCTTCACTAGTTGCTTAAATAACTATTAGTACAAAAAGCATTCTAAAAATATTAATTAAATGCGGTAAATTACTCCTAGTTAAATGTTTTCAAACGTATACTTTTACGTTTACGTAAACGTAAAACTTTAACGTTTGATGTAATTGGGAAAAGCCGTTTTTCTGGTATTTAATAATGAAAACATTTGTATTACAAAAAATCTAAGATGTTATGCCTATTAAGAGAGTGGTACTTTAATTATACCGATATAATGATTGAAAATTGATTGAAATTCAATGTTCAATTTATTTATTATTGCAGGACATGCGCAAATTCATAACTAAACTATTTTTAATGTGCGTTGTAATGTTAGAAACTTAACAAATTTGCTTTCCAACTCATTCTATGATTAGCAAATTTTAGATAAAACGTTAAAGTCAATTTATAATAGAAGTAATTTTAATTCATACAACATTTTGTACCATCAATTTTTTCAAAGGCTAATTTAATCATTAATCTTTACATATAATAAAACTTTTAAAAGTATTCTCCATCACTAATCTCCACTAATTATATTATATTGAGATTAGTTAGCGTAATTACTTAAGTCAGT
Organism: Hylyphantes graminicola; assembly: GCA_023701765.1. Classification (NCBI taxonomy): domain Eukaryota; kingdom Metazoa; phylum Arthropoda; class Arachnida; order Araneae; family Linyphiidae; genus Hylyphantes; species Hylyphantes graminicola. Next base: position 9,241,399 of record CM043113.1, read on the forward strand.
AGGCAACGTGATATTAATTAAAATAAATTACTTTGCTTTCATTTATTTTAATTAAAAAAGATAAATAACACAATAATTATGTAAAAAGATACTATTAAGTTTGGATAACAAAAAATATTTAAGAAATTTGCGGTTAAGTAATTTAGTCTTTTGATAAAATGAGTAACAGTACATATTTTGGAAGTTAAATTAACTATATGTAAGCGTAACTTAATACTATTTTTTTTTACATTTAATTAATTAATTAGACCATATGATCTAATTATAAACATGATACTATTTATTCTACTTAAGAAAATATTGTGGTGTTATATATGGAAAGAGATTCCTTTTAACTTTAAAAAAAGAATATTCCAAGCCAATTTATTTTTTAATCATTTTCATTTCTTGATTCTTTTAAATGGATAAGCATTTTAAATTTTCTTCGAAATATATTAAGATACTTTCAAAAAGCTTAAACTTATCAAAGCAACAGTCTTTAATCCTATTTAATGCATCAAACTTTTTTACTTACAAATTAAATTTTTTACTCATTACAATTGTTCGTTAAAGAATTAGGAGCTTTAATGTAATTTTAAATCCTTTTCGCTGTTAGAAGCAAAGTTTCTGATCTTTCAAATTAAAATAAATAATGTTTGCAGGAAAAAAATAGTTACTTAAAGAGTTGTAACTTAATTAACTTATTTATTTTGTGACTTCGTAGGATGTTTTTGTGCTTTCTCGTAGTTTTTTGCAGTTCCTTGAATTACTTATTTATTGTGCTTTTTTGAGTTCTTTCATTTATAAAAAAAATGCGAGAAGAAAATGCTTATTTTTTTTGTACAATAAATTTGTTATAATGGTTATTTTTGAGTAGATTCAGTTAAAAATGACAAACACCAACAATGAGAACTTTACAATAAGTTCGTAAACTTAATGACGAATTCATTTGTACAATTTTTTGAAAATGAGCTTTCAGCTTAAGTTTATCTAAAGAAAAAAAATACTATATTTTCAAGCATGCGTTATGTAGGACAAATAAAACAAGAAGTTCTTAAAGAACTAAAATAGCCTACTTTCCTGTTACTTAAATACTTACTTAAATTCTTATCTTAGAAAAACTAGGTTCGTAACAGTAAGTGATATCAAGAACCGTTTTTCCACCTTAAATTTAAAATAAATTTCACTAAACGCAGCATCTAACAAAACACAGCATCTTTCACTAAACACAGCTTGATTTGCAGTCATAAATAAATATTCGATTTTTCGTGGAACAAAAACCAAAAAACTACTCCTCAATAAACATTTATTTGCTAAATTCTACTAGTTTCATTTATTTTATTTCGAAAATTAAATAATTATAACTTAAATCGTTTGCAAAAATTTATATTTCAAAGAATAAATATGCAATATTTCTAAATTAATAAAGTGTTTTTTTTTGTTTGTCTGCAATATTCCTCGCTTTTAGATAGAATGAAAACAATTTATATCAACATACAAAAATCTCGTAGAAAAAATATATATTTGACGTCATCTTAAATTGATCGATGTCTCAAAAATAAATTTATTTTAATTTATTGTCTAAAAGAATTAAAGTTTCTCAAGCAATTGTTGCGATGGCAACGGCGATATAATTCTAATAAAAATGGCTTCCTATGCTTTTTAAATGAGCATTAAATGTTGATGTTTTTTAAATAATTGAAGTACTTCGAATTCGAATTCTTTTCTGAAATTTTCAATGTATTCTAATTTCGATGCGCTGAATTTTTTGACGTATCTCACTTGTCCGTAGCATTTGTAGTTAAATTCAGCGATTTAAATGAATCGAAATTGAATTTCAATGCTAATTCAATGGGAAATTCGTCGTCAAATAGTCGATTTATGTCCATCCTATCGTACAGACAGACGGACAAAAAGTATGAAAGTTGGGTGTCTGAGGTTATACCTTTCTAATAAAAAAAGAATTTTTAAGATCGGATTGATAGAACTGATTTTGGAAGGGGGGTACGGACGGACAGACGGACGGACGGACAGACGGACAGACGGACGGACGGACGGACATCGACCGCATGTCAATACCTACTTTTTCATTTTTTTTAATTCTTCGAATTAAAAAAAAAAGAAAAGTAGGCTAAAAATCGCGTAAAACGAATTTAAGGAAACTCAAAATTAACGGTTTTATTGAGAAATGAAGATGTAATATTCAATAAGTCATCGTTAGTGGGTTTATACTCTTAATATCCGATCAAAATCTTAGACGTATATTCTTAATCTAAACATACTTTTAATTCAAATCTATGCAAAAAAAAGTATGTTTTACAAAGTAATTTTAAAAAAAGAATATGTTTAATAATTACTGAGAGACACGCCTAAGCTCTAAAAATACACTTTTTTGGTGCTATAAATGCAAAAAAGCCATACCACTTATTTGTAGTTAACGGTTTATATTAAAATTGTTTTCAATGTAAAATGCATTTAAAATTAAGTACTAAAAGAACTGTTTGAAAAGTTTAAAGAAGGAGCTAGTTTAAGGTAATTGTTTAAGAACTTTACTATCGTATTGACCCTCGTTCAACTTCACTTTTTTATGGAAATAAATGACTGATACCTGCTATAAAAGGCTGAAAACTGATACTTGGATCTTATTCTATCGGACCAAGTCAATTTCGGAACTAATTAAGATGTTAATTGTTTCTAGGGAGGTTTTAGAATGTCCCCAAATTTTGACGCCAGGTCTCAAGAGGTTAACTTTCAGATTGAAATATCCTGACTCCGAGTAGGATGTCGCTATAAGGTCAAAGTCGTTCTTTTTGAGTAAACTATCGATAAAAAAATTCTACATTAAGGACAAGAAAAGGCTAATTAATGCAGAGATACATTGAATGGCGACGTAAATTATAATCTGAGGCAGCTTTTAGAGTTACGATAACGTAACCAAACCATTAAAATTCAAGAATTTTAACATAATTTTTAATATGAAATTAAATATTTATATTCTAAAACCATGGGGTCTGGGGAGCCCAGTCGGTTAGGAACTCGACTAGCATACGAAAGGTCCCAGGTTTGGGTCCGGGCATCGCCAAAATAGCTGCCGACCTATAAACGGCCCGAAATGTCCGACGAATAATACCCCGTGTAAGGGAGTGCACGTTAAATATATTTCAAAGTCCTAACGCTGCGTACGATGTTGCCCTTAACGGTTGCGTTGGGTGCCTGTTCAGGTGCCGGCTCGTCACCTTACTGTGGTTCTAAAATACGAGGCCCGTCGCCAATAGCCCTCGTGTTGCTCTAGTGCGACGACAATTTAAACCAAACCAAACCTAACGCCATGTTTTAGTTTATTAATCATTTGTTTTAGGATAACTGTCCAGACATCCCCAACAGTGGCCAGGAAGATGCAGATAAGGACGGGATCGGTGACGCCTGTGATGAAGACGCAGATAACGACGGAATAGTAAACAACCCGGTATGATAACTTTTAACGACGGCATTTGAAGAGTACACGGGAAGAACCGATTGATTTCGCACAAGGCTTTCCTTAATAGCCTCTTTACTGATGATAGTGATAAATTGCCTAAACTGGTGTAAAGAAGCCAGTTACTCGCTTTGTTTATCTTTCGCGGCAACCCTAATTCACACCAGAGTTGAGTGGAACGAGTCACACGTTTGTACCGCAAATGAAGAGCCATAAGAGAAACCGGTTTCCTGTCGCCAATGTCCTCCAAGCAGAGACAATTATGGAAAGACTCTAAAGAAATCAATCGGTTCTTCCCGTGTACTCTTCATTTGAATTTGATATAAAAAAAATGGTTAAGAAATTAAGTGTAAAATAACTTTAGACATTTGTTATAAAGTTATAGTCTAACATTATTACATCCTAACATGAAACATAAAGTAATTTAAGAGTATAGTTGTGGGTTTAAAATTCGATGTTGTTGATTCTAAAAAAGTGTTTTTGAATGGTGTTTCATCTGTCTGCTGAAACCATTCTACAGTTCAAACTAAAAGAACCGCAGATTTCAAATGCGGTACACTAAGTACTTACTTTTGAAACGTCCGTAATAAAATTTTAGAGAAAATCGCGTGTGCGCAAAGGTAGCTGCCATATAGTACCTTTTTTGTCTTTAACGTTATTGAATTTATAGGTACATAATAACCTTTAATTTTTATGATTAATTTATTGAGTGGTTAGTGAAATTCGTAAAGTATTGTATACAATTAAGATTTTTATGTATTTCAATTTATATTTTGTAAAATTTTGTATTTGTTTTGAATTGTTTAATGTATGCAATGAAGTTAATACAAGCATATCCCTGACTTTAAATTTTGGAGATTATTATGAACCATTTCAGTCCCAGTGATGCCATTTGGCATCATCACTTTTCTGATCATAATTTTAAAAAAAAGTAATAGAGGATGACATCTATTGGAATAAATAAAAAATATTTTCAAATAGAAAAAAGTGTGAAGAATCGAATGAAGTGCTTTTCGATATCACAATATTCTATAGACAATCAGAAAAAAATTCTAAAATGATGATGCCGAATTGTCATTGGGACTGAAAGGGTTAGTTTTACTTTGTTTTAAACCAAGCATCCTACATCCAAACCTTGTAATTTCTATAATCTATTGGTTCGTCAAAAATTTTCTCTTTCAAACGATCACTATTTCTCTCATTACTTTAGGATAACTGTCCGCTCATCCCTAATCCCAACCAGGAGGATAATGACGTGGACGGGCCCGATAGGCTGGGAGACGTGTGCGACAACTGTCCAACAATTCCAAACCCCGACCAACTGTAAGAAAGTCTTTATTTTAACCAACCAAATTCTTAAGGTAGGCGAATACCCAAAGTTCTAAAATTTTTACTATTAATTTAATCTTTTCCAAATTTGGTATAGTGATATCAAATATAATGAACAATGCTTTTTATGCAATTTTTTCCATTTAAATATAATTGATTTATTTTAAACGGTGTTTTTCACCTAAAAAAAGGGGTTTACGCCAACAATTCTAGTATAAAAAGTTTTACATTAATTTACCTGAAGTTTTTTACAGTTGTTATTTCAATATATATCTGTGCCATGAACCTCTAACATCTGGTGTAAATATAAAAGTTTTCTTTTAAAAAAATGTCCAAGTGTAAGTTAATCGAAAAAAAGTCCTTTTTTGTGACTAATTTATGACATTTTTCTTAATAACTTCTTTTCTTGTAATTTGTATTAACTCTAGAGGGTGCATGTATCAGTTCAAAACGAAGAATTTAACACATAATTAATGTTTATAGGATGAAAATTCAATGTGGTAGACTTGTTAGCGTAAACCTCTTTTTTTAGTAGAAAAACACCGTTTAAAATAAATAAATTATATTTAAATTTTTAAAAAAATGCCTAAATAGTATTATTCATTATATTTGAAATCACCATACCAAATTTGGAAAAGATTAAAGTAATAGTAAAAATTTTAGAAATTGGGGGAATTTTAGGTATTCGCCTACCTTAAATACCAAGCTACTGTAAGAAAAAAATATGGATATTTTTTGTTATAGGGATTCTGATGGAGATGGAATTGGAGATGCTTGTGATGATGATGCAGATGACGATGGTAAGCTATAGATATGTTTTCATGACCGTAAATTACGATTAATTACTACACTCCTTGCCAACCTAAGTTGAGTAAATAGAAATATGCTATGGAGAAGATCCTTCCGAGACTGTAAGGAGTTCCATAGATAATTTGTGAATCCATCCAGAAAACATGTTAAAAACATTAATTTCGTTTAAGGTCTTACGGACTTGAATATTATTTCAGAAAATTTTAATTGGCAATTTTATCGGAATGAAAAGTGTATTTTGGTTAAATTGTATTCAGATCATTTTGTATGTAAATATTACCTTTCAAGAGTTTTCAACAAACGGACCAGCCTCGGTTTTCCCCCTGCCTCTTTACTGTTTGTTTTAACTCAAGTTAGGTTGGCACGGAGTGTTAACCCGTTACCAATAGCCTAAGGCGACTTGCAAATAGATCTAGAGTGACGTTTTTTCAACTAAACAAAGCCTAACTAGGGGATCTTACATCAACTATTTGACAAGTTGCAGTGGTGAGAAGTTGTAACCGGTGACAAGTTCTCACTCCAAACCCTCAGTTTCGAAATCGTGTTTAGGTTAAGAGGATACGAGTTACCAATACGAGTTACCGTATTACTATGGTCTATGCCTTTTTTCCCTGCAACTCGAAATACAATATAATCCCAGCATGACAAAAATATGAAAAAATGATTAACAAATTAATCATGCCTGAGATTCGTTAAATTGTAAGTAAATATTACTTAAATTAATATTATTATATAAATTGACTTAAAGATTATTATATAAATTGAAGCCGTTTTATGCTACAATCGAAAAAATTACTGTTCATTAATGTTAAATATATAACTGGTGTTTCGGAAGAACGATTTTCCTTTCTTGCATAGAAATAAATACATAAAAAAAATATGAGATTAATAATAAGAAAACTAAGAGGCAAATACATAATTATACATGCTAATCATTGAAATTTTTGATGATTGAAGAGTTGAAGTAGTGAGCGAAATTTCAAGATTCAGTACTTTAAATTAATTGTAAAAGTATTTAACTAGATGTTAAAAATTTGGCACTTGGTTTCAACAAAAGTGTTGTTCTTAGTAGCCACAACAGCTGTTTGATGAAAATGTATCACCATATTTTTGGTATATAATCGAACCATTCATCAGATTCGAATACACGGTGAAATTTTTAAAAACTCAGTCGTTGCAGCAACTACGAATCACTTTTATGATAAAACTAAGCACAAAATCTTTAACATTGCTTGTTAGTGCAGAAAATTTGTAGTTTAGATTCAATCTAGTTTTCTTCTGCGCACAATAAGATTACTTATGTTTTTATTCAGGTATACCCAGCGCGGTTGACAACTGTCCGCACGTTGCTAACGGAGACCAACAAGATTCTGATGACGACGGGGTAGGCGATGCTTGCGACAACTGCCCGTCTGTAGCGAACCCTTCACAGGCGAGTAAAATACTATTTTTGAAGTTTCAAAATTGGAAAGAAATATCTCTGAAGGTTTTGTTCGTGATTACTGATATAGAGGAAATAATGAACCATATCTTAATCATTATTTCTTAATCTTCGTAAATAATTTTTACCTTTAAGTCTAAAAATGACAAGTTTAACTCTGTTGTACTAAAGTACATCTGCTTATGCAGTTTTAACTAAATTTCCACTTAGATGGGAATTTTAAAATTAGAAAAGATTTTTTTATAGTTAATATAATTCTTATAGGGGGAATCAAGGTAAATATGAGTCTAAAATTTTCAATTTTGAACTTTTTAATGTATATTTCAAACCTAAATTTATAAAAAGTAAGGTTATTAACATTTCCCTTTTGATTTCTTCCATAGATCGATACGGATAAAGACAATATTGGAGACGACTGTGATAGTAATATTGATAGGTAAGTTAATATTTACGTTTTTATTTTGTTTGTTAAAAATTATTTACTTTGACCTTCCCTGAGATTTGCTCCAAGATCCAGAACCAATAACCAACAACTATGGAACATCCCTCCGGCCCACTCTTGGTATAATTGACAGACTCCTGGTGGGGGCATTGGGCTCGTCACTTGACTGTGGTTCTAAAATACGACGCCCGTCGCCAATAGCCCTCGTGTAGCTCTAGTGCGACGATAATAGATAATAACGATAATAGGTAGAGCCATACAGTCTACATTGGCTCATAAGTGGACACATCAGGTGTCTCTCTTTTGAGCTTGGTCAAAAAACATATTCAACGTGCACGAGGTGTAACTCTGCACAGGCTTCTCCAGATCACATTTTACAGTGTCTTTGCTTGGAGAAGAATGATCTCTGTTCTAGTCCCTTACTTGTATTTGATTCCTTGAAGACTTTCGAACTCATTGACTTGGTCTTCATCGCAACTTCTTGGCAGTAACAAAGACAAAAAAGGTAAAGAATTTAAAGTTATCTGACATCAACAAATTCATTCCTTGAAAATAACCAGAAGCAATGCATAGAAATGACTTTTAAAAAGATAACGAATCAACCATTTAGTAACGCTTGCGTGAGCGAAAACGAAATTTATTTATCTTTATTTTCTCTTACATGTAGGTAATAAGATTTTTAATGAAATTACCAAATGCAAAGGCAAAACAGGGATTATGCAACTTAAGTTTTCTGCTGACACGTAGGCTAAGTGCAATATTCTCATTACTATAGAGGATCTTCTCAAACAACAAAATATATTTTTCTAGCTTTACCCCCTTTTTAAAATGTTAATTCATTTTTGACCATTTATTCTGATCAAAGAATTATTCCATAGGTATAAAAAAAAATCGCAGGATGAATTTTTCTTTTAAGCAGGGATAAAAAGAAAAGAGACCAATTTATATTCTTTTTTTTCTTCTTCCCCATGGAAAAAAGTGTATTTACCCAAGGGATCATTTCCCCAAAGAGTATTTTACTCTTTTTTTATGTATTTTTTTTTCCTTTTTTTCCCCTTTTATCCTCTTAGAGGTTGTAATCACGTGATCCTTGATTACTCTCGGAGCCAGGGAAAGTACCTTGCGACGCCATATTACCAGAATTTCTCTATAAGGAGAGGGGTGGCTTCAGATTTTAATCAAAGTCGCTCATTTCGGCGTGGTTGTCCGTTCTTTTCCTTAATTTATTAATTCACTTAATTTGTGTTATGAATTAAAGAAAATAATAAACAGTTTTGATTTAGTCTTGAATAGATAGAAATGTAATTTATCAAATGTATGTATTTTTTCAAAACGCGATTTTCTTTTCGTGTTCTAAAACTAATTTGAACTTTTTTTTACTTAAAATGAGCTAGTGACTTAAAATGGGCTATTTTGTTTATTTTTAAAAAAATATTTATTATTAGTATTATAATTTCATTTTTTTTTATTTATTAAAGTGGTCAAATATTCAAAACCTTGAAGAAAATTTTGTATACAAAAAGCGAAAAAAATAAAGCTCATATAAAGATAAAGAGGGTATAAAGATGTATTCAACAACAACAACAAAAAAACTGCTACATACTTACAAAATTGATAATCATGTAAGAATTTAAAATAATATATGGCCATCTCCATACTAAATGCCTCAATTACTAATAATTCTCGTTAGATACATAAAAAAAAACTTCATCGATTGGCGAACTTTTTAATTAGTTTTGGCGATGCTCTAAATCGGCAGCTCTTCTACCGAAAAGCGAAGTAATTCTTCCTTCTTGGCATCAGAAACTAGTTTCTTCTTTCCTGCTCTTGTTTGCTTTAGGAAGGGAAAATACTTCATTAAGGGGTATTCGTAACTGTTCATTCACTTGTCAGTCTACCCTATAAAGATTTATTCAAAAAAAAAAACTGCTTCATACTTTCAAAATTGAAAATCATGTAAGAATTTAAAATAAGAAAGGACTATCCTCATACTAAATGTTTCAATTACTAATAATTATCGTTAGATACCTAAAAAAACCTTCAATGATTGGCGAACTTTTTAATTAGTTTTGGCGATGCTCTAAATCGGCAGCTCTTCTACCAAAAAGCGAAGTAATTCTTCCTTCTTGGCATCAAGAACTAGTTTCTTCTTTCCTGCTCTTGTTTGCTTTAAGAAGGGAAAATACTTCATTAAGGGGTATTCTTAGTGCCATTTAGAACAGAACCAAGGATTCCGACAAATCGTTTAAAAGAGAATGTTTTCTTTTATCTCTATTATGGTCTATTCATTGCGATGAATAGGAAATGGTAGCCATTGCAATTTGGATTGTACATGTGTCTTATTTGGTGAAATTGGTGAAATGTTTCTCTAAAAAAGACATTTAGTTTGCAGTGATAGTGCAGTGATGATTGTAAAATACTTGGATATTTTGGTTCTTCTTTCTGTATTAATTATTAAAGTTCGCAGAAATATTTAATTTTAAATATTTACTTTGCATTAATGGTATTTTTTTTTATGGAAGACCTTTTTTAAGGATAAAAAAGGATTTGTTCTAATGAACCATTTAGAACAAAACCAGAATTCCAAAAATTATGTTAACCTGTCAACGTTCGAATTATTTTTCAAGTAAACGACCATAAGTGCTCATTCCGATCTAGTTGGTGCGTTAACTACTGAACACCGGCGCTTTATAAGATGAAAACTGAAGAGTACACGGGAAAAACCGATTGATTTTTCAGAGAAGTTACCTTAGCAGGCCACTTTGGCGATGATAGCGAGTGATCGCCTAAATTTGTGTAAGGAAACCAGTTCCTACCATAGATATCATAGTTAAAGTAATAGAGTGGCAGATCGCGTGACCTCCAACGCTAACGGCGGGACGCGCAAGGAGCTCCCAGAAGAGCCACAATGAAGTCAGTATAGTAGGTCACGTGATATGTCACTGTAATACTTTAACTACTATCTCTGTGGTTCCTAGCTAACAATATTTAGGCGATTGAAGAAAGAAAGAAACCGGTTTTCTGCCGCCAAGCAGACAATTGAGGGTGTTCACCTAATAAATCAATCGCTTCTTCCCGTGTACTCTTCAACTGTCTTTCATCCACCAAGTGAAGGGCTGGGGAGCCCAGTCGGTTAAGCACTCGCTTAGCATGCGGAAGGTCCCAGGTTCGGGTCCGGGCATCGCCAAAATAGCTGCCGACCTATAAACGGCCCGTGCAGCCAAAAATGTCCGACGAATAATACCCCGTGTAAGGGAGTGCACGTTAAATATCCTTCAAAGTCCTAACGCTGCGTACGATGTCGCCCATAACGGTTGCGTTGGGTGCCTATTCAGGTGTGGCTCGTCACCTGACTGTGGTTCTAAAATACGACGCCCGTCGCCAATAGCCCTCGTGTAGCTCTAGTGCGACGATAATTCAAACCAAACCAATCCACCAAGTGAAACGATTGGTGGATGGAAGTAAGTTTTCATCTCATCTACGAGTAAATATGAACACTCCAGCGTGGAAATTCGGCGGGACAATCTTATCTTTAAAAAAAATGAACGGCAAAACAAATTGTGGATACTCAATTGATTCTCGGTACATTAAAATGAAATATGTTTGAAATGAACGAAATACCAAATTTTAAACTATAGTTAAATTCATAATTTTCTTGCACAGAAGCCACGACCATGGGTTGAGCTAGAGAACAAGCAGCGCAATCAGATGAAGATAAAATGTCAGCCGTTTTATTTTGTCTTTTCTTCATTTGATTGTTCTACGCGCTTTCCAGCTCCGCCCATGGTCGTGGCTTCTGTGCAAGGAAACTGAGTTTAACTATATATTTTTGTCATAAGCAATTTAATTCTCTGCGTATTCGGAAGATTTCCCTAATATAACATTTTATTTTGTACTGACTTTTTCCTTAAGGGGAAACGGATGGGTGTTTAGGTCAAAAAATGTCGATTTTCTATTTCTATTTTAAATCAGCATATCTATAGCTTTTATTTTAGACCAATATAATCGATTTCTGTTAAGTAGTTTTCCTTTTATAAGCATTTTTCAGAAACTCTGTACATCAGTCCTTACGCATGTCTAATTTTTCTTTTACGTTTCCTGAAATATATTTTTTTAACAGTTAGGAACATAAAAAAATATCAACGCGTTTTGCTTTTTGTACTTTGAATTATTCTCAGTTTAAATCAAAGAGCTATCTGCATGTAATTAACAAACTATAAAAAAAATGCATGATGATACCTCATATAGTTTCTGAGAAAGATGAGCTTGCTTGAGAGAGATAAAACCATTCGACTTCAAATAATGGGAATTCAGGTGCTAGAACACTGGGTTAAAAAAAGAGACAAAACTTTACAAAAAAAAAAAATCCTATTTTTAAAATGTAGAGAAAATTACACTTATAAAACACTTATAGCTTAAAATTACCCATTTTATCGGCAAATTATTCCATATGCCTGCACATACGTCAATAATAAAAAGTACGTGAAAAAAAAATCTTCTAAACTTGTCCTGACCACTCTGTAACGTTCAGAATATTTTCCGCATTTGCTACAGGTATACTAACCCGTTACCATTATTTCATAAAAATGGCTCAGTGGTTGAGAGCCTCGTAAGTCCAAGATCGCAGGTTCGAGCCCCGGCTGAGTCGTCGGATTTTCTGGATTTGAATATCCTGTGCTCATGCATTTTGATGCCATATCGGTACAGATTTTGATGTCATTTGAAGGAGTTTTATTAGTAATTTCCAAAAGGTAAGGGGTCATAGGAGTCTTGAAATTGTGCAAAGAAGGTACTACAAAGCATAGTTTTCAATTTCATATATTTTTTTAAACTACTCAATATATAAGTATAACTTTTTTTTTATGTAATTCTATAAGATTTATTTTTTGTAAAACAAATTTTAAAATTTATGAAACTTTAGCCAAAACTAAAATAAATGATAACAAACATAAAAATATTTACAAAACTTGGGATTAGGCTTTCGTGCCACATTTTGAGGTCAAAATTGAAGAAATTACCAAGAAAATGACTTTATACTGTACAAATATGTTCAAACAAAGACTTATACCTAATTTCTAAGCTCAATTTTTAAAGAAGTTATTCTTAAAAAAATTTAAAATCAAAATTTTAAAATTTTCATTATTTTTTTAAAAAAAAGTTCTCAAAATAATTTCTAATTATATTGAGCTTAGAATTTAGGTATAAGTCTTTGTTTGAATATATTTGGACAATATAGTTATTTTATTGGTCATATCTTCAATTTTGACTCAAAATGTGGCGCGCAAGCCTAATCCCAATAGTTTCAAGTTTTGTAAATAGTTTTATGTTTGTTATCATTTATTTTAGTTTTGGCTAAAGTTTCATAAATTTTAAAATTTGTTTTATAAAAATAAATCTTATAGAATTACACATAAAAAAATTATACTTGTATATCGAGTAGTTAAAAAATTATATGAAATCGAAAACTATGCTCTGTAGTACTTTCTTTGCATATTTTTAAGACTCCTATGCCCCTTAAGAAATTCAGGACAACATTCTTTCTTATGAAGTGTGGTGGGGAGGCTATTATTAAAATTAACATTGAAGAGGCAATCGTAAGTGTTCAATTTAGAATTAAAATAGTGAGGCTCTACCTACATCATCTGCAATAAGCTGCAGTGATTTTACTAAACTATGGACTGTTCTGAAAAGGACTATGGACAAACTATGGACTGTTCTTTTAAAGTCGTTGTTTACATGTCCAGCTAAAACCTACACGAGGTACAGCTACAAAATTTCGGAAAAATAATTTTTTATTGAAGGTGCTATTTTAGAAGCGTTTTTTCAAAATTCGATCCCAAACGGATGTAAGAGGGCAAAACGTGAGCCGATTTCTCCATAGAAATAACAGTATTGAGTATTGTTAAAAACTTTTAATTTATACTTTTCGTTTTTTACATTGAAAATTGGGAATGTTTCTTATGACGTCGCGCTCTCTATACTGCAATTTAATTGGTTGTTTTGATTTCTTTGATAAAGAAACAAGCTTGTTGGTTTTTTATAATGTCACGCGCTCCGAACTGAGATTTTATTGGTTGTTTCGTTTTCTTTGACAGGTGTTGAATCTTTATTTTGTTCATAAGCAATGTTTGGCGCGTAAGGTTGCTATACCTAACAAGTTGAATAAAATATGAAGTGGAATGTTTACCACATTTAGGCATTTTCGTTGCGTGGCAACGTTATGTAAATTGCCAAATCGAGACCAACCATATCATAGCTGTTAAAAAATCACTTCTAAATAATCAAGTACTTTCATATGATGAAAGCTAGTGAATAATGAAGTAATTTGTGAAAGAAAATTTACTAAATCAAGTAATTTGCGGATGAAAAAGTTAATGAATAATCAAGTAATTAGCTGATGAAAAAAGTTTTAAGAAATAGAACGTAGTAAAACGGTTCAAACATAATTTTGTCGAACTGAAATATTTTAGCATTGTTTATTACATCTTATTAAAAAACTTTTTAAAAAAAGTGCAGAACGATGATATGTTCATTTTTAAAACCACTTATTTATTTTTATACAACATAGCATTTATAATATGAAAAAAAAGGGTACGATTCATTAGTTTAGACAAAAGAGCAGGCCAAATAATTTAGAAATAAAATGTCGTTATTAACAATAACAAGTAAGTCACTGCTTCACACACAAATATATTATTAGAGGCTATGCCTTCTGCTAAGGCGAAGTTTTTTTAATGGCGGTGAATCAAGGAAATCAAGATCTCCATCAGAGTCAAAATCTGGAGAAGCAGGTCGTTTTATATCCGACTGGTTAGTGGTAGAAATAATGGGGATAAGAGACAGAACGCATAGTGCACTTAGAGCCAACGGCCTCGCCTTAATTACGTTACAGAATCCATTAGCTTCTATGTCCAATTTCACAGCGCATTCCAGGTCATGTATGTGGCTAGGATTCAATTCGAACGTTTTCATAGAAGGAAGCATTCCAGCGAAGTTAGGATTGCTGTACAACGCTGGCAGGGAGTGACGATTAAACTTGTTGACAACGGATTGGGTGCAGAGATCAACGTCCTTCAGAACTTTTTCTTTGAGGAAAGGATCTTGGGATATTTTCGCATAGTCGCCTTCCTGAAAAAAGGCACCATACTGCACAAGTAATCTCATCCTTTCTAGATAACTTTCTATACATTGAGGAAAGTCAATGTCAATGGTAAGAGCCGTTTCACCCTTGCTGTTCTTTATTTTGGTGTCAGCGCCCGCGTCTAACAGCTGCTTTACGATGTCCAGATCCCCTCCAGAGCAAGCATTGTGCAACGGCGTCTCATCGAACAAATCTTGAGCGTTCATATCGAGGTTCTGCTCTTCAATGAGTAACTGGACAGCTTTGGGGTGACCTTCTCTAACAGCCCAGTGCAGGGCAGTTCTATCCCGGTAATCACTTCTACGGACGTCTGCTCCTGCTCGGATTAGGTACGCAATGATGTCCACGTGTCCAAAGGCAGCGCAGTGCAAGAGAGGAGTATACTCGCAAGAAATTGATACAGTATTGACGTCCACTTCTCCGCTTTCCACGATGCGATGCGCAATATCCGTCCAACCATGAAGAGCAGCTAGGTGGAGTAGAGTGTAATTGTGGCTATCCCTATCGTTGAGTTGGGCGCCTCGTCGAAGTAAGAGATCCAAGACATTCTTGTGCCCCTTATTTGCAGCTTGAAACGCAGGTGACAGGCCTTCTTCATCCTTCAGGTTGAGGTCGCACTTTTTGCTGAGCATATCTGCCACTTCGTAGCGGCCCTTTTCGGCTGCCCAGTGCAGAGCAGTTCTTCCCCAGTCGTCCCGACTGTCCACATTTACGCCAAACTCGACGAGTTGCCTCACTATTTCCAGATTGCCTACTTTTGCTGCTCTGTGCATGGGGAATCTATCGATATTTGGCACATGAGCAAACAGTTCATCCATTTTCTTTTGCTTTTGCCTGAAAGAATCCTGATAGTGCGGTCGCACGGTTTAAGCGGTCAAAACAACAAAACGAACTAATAAACGAAATGCAGATATATAACTTCTTAATGGAGATTCGAAAGACCTGTTTACACTCTTCACATCGAATAAATCAATCACAAATAACTGCGACAAATATTAAAACATGAAATGGAATGTCCGTTTGTAAATTCAAATTTTTTAAACGAAAAGTTTTCAGTTACAGTCAATTTTATAAACTCGCAATGCACGAGAATTGTTTCCATTCAGTTTTAGTACATATTCCTCTGGATAGCGAAATATAAATTGAACTGTTGCCACTGAATTCATTTTTAAAAGAAAACAAAGAATCTCGATTGAAAAATTTAGAAAATCATGCCAGCCTAAGTTTCACTTTATTGAAACAATATTCTTGATAGTAATGAATGTTTTCAATTACAAATGTATACCTCTGAAAATTTCTCTTTCTGGCGCAGAACGTGGGTATTATAAAAAAACTAATGGTGAGTTTTAATATCATTATATTTTACTTAATAGTTTGAGTGTCTGTTGATTCTGTTGATCTGTGTGTCAAAATTGGTAGCGAGTGCCGCTTAGAATCTATAGTGCCACAAAAAAATGGCTCTCAGTTCTGGGGAATATGCCGTGTCTGCAAACTCTTGACCGCCAATATTGCAGCCCCACATTGAAGAAAAAATATATATTTCGTAAACTTTAGCATAATACGTGATTATATATTTTTAGCTACATCTTGATATTTGAATAAATGGTTAATATTATTTGTTAATTTTGCCTTCAGATCTGTAACGCGTCATTACCGCTTTAAATTGGCACTTTGCATAGTATTGATTTACATTTTATACATTTATTTATTTATACATTTTTTACCTTTATACATTTTTTTTCTTTCATTTCTTAGAGATCAGGATGGCATTCAAGATAATGTCGACAACTGTCCTGACATTCCAAACAGTGATCAACTCGACACAGATGACGATAGAAAAGGTAACATAACTGTTTTCTTTTTTTTTTAAACCTTGTGAGTACTTTTGAAACCTTGTGAGTGAAAATGTAATAATAACAGCAAGTCACAAGGCAGGGGAAGATTTTCTTTTATTATCAGGGCGGAGAGAGCCCACTATCGTACGTGTTTACAGGGGTTCATGGCTTATTCAGAAGTGTGCACTAAAACGCATCGAATTGTATTAGTTGAAACTGATCACGTGGTGTCCATGCCCTCTAGGGCATTTAGTCGACTGCACTGATCAACTCCCCTGGCCTGAAGAAAAGAACAGATCGTTCTTTTTATTCGTTGTTCGCTTAAACAGTATCCGCATGTTTTTAATCTCCATTTTAAGATGAAAGAAACAAAAAATTAGAATTTAACTATTTTCTTTTAGAATTATTCCTCAATGTTTCGAAGATCAAATAAAACAAAACTTTAAGAAAATAAATGTAATCCAATGAAGGAGGGGGCAAGTGTAGGATGATTCATAACGTCATAAAAATGGACGAGTTCAAGTTAATTGATATTTCTTAGAAATCATAACGGTTTTATCAAACCTAAAATTCCATTAATTACACTTACTTTTTATTTATATAAATATCTTGTAAATATTTTTGTAACAAGAAATTCTGAAAATTGGATTGTAAAATAACAGTATTCTAAAAAGAATTGGAAGATTTTTGTCCACTGTATGAGCCGTGCAGTTGACTTGTGCCCCCTTCTAGAACTTTCTCGAATCATGACTCAGCTACTATCGTAGCGTGCAACTGACGCAATCTTTGTGGTTTCATGGATATATTCTTCTTTCCCGAAAGGAATATGACTCGCATATCACACTTTTCACACAGTTATATACACTGGTGGACAATTGCTAAAGGACGGTATTTTCGGTTACGGTTTTTTCAATATAACTTTGTACAAAAGCTTTCCAAATCAACACATTTAACCCTTTCAGTCCCAGTGATGCCATTTGGCATCATCACTTTCAATATTTTTTTCAAAATGTTTATGTCCCGCTATGACATCCAAACACACATCATTCGATTCTTCACACTTTGTTCTATCAGACAAAATTTTACTTTAATCTCAATAGAAGTCAGAACTACTATTTTTTTTATTTAGAAAATAGTCAACAAGTGTTTCTCCTGATTTTTGATAAGTTCACTTCAGTTCCACATATTTAAAACACAATTTAAACTATTTCGGTTAAAATAATTACTAATTTTTTTTAGTAATATGGTCAAATACCTTAAAAAATATAACTCGAAGTGTTTTTCGGTAATATATATTTTTTTATTTTGTTTTTTTTCCTCAGTTAAAGAATTTTGGCATTGTTTCAAAAACCATATAAAAAATTTTAATGGATTTTTTTTTCTTATGGAATTCGTATATTTGACCTAAAATAAGCTTATTTTGTGAATATCAGATGTTTCTGTAGTGTAGTAAATTTTTGGGACTGAAAGGGTTAATACCGTAAGATCCCCAATACGTAAGGACATGAGTAATGTAAGCAACATTGTACGTATTGGGGATCTTACGTTATTAAATTTGTTGATTTGGAAACCTGTTGTACAAAGTTACATTGACAAAACCGTCTCTTCCTTAGCAATTGCCCACCAGTGTACTTGAAAAAATATTTTGAAAGGAATTCTTAAAAAAAACCTTTTAACGTTTGATGAAAATCCCGTCACATTAGTAGAATTCGAGGTTTGGAGAGGTAAAAATACACATTTTAGCTGTGATATATATAAATATGCAAACAAGCTATCACTTTCTTGCAATTAATAGTCCAATCTGATATATTTCATGCAAAATATTTCTTAAATTTACCAGTGAAAAAGCTTATGCATGTACTCTTAAGTCATAAATTTAAAAAATAATAATAAAGTGTAATTTTACCAAAGTTTTTAACCGATTTATTTCGAAAATGTTATCCGTTAACTTTAAATTTATTTGTAAACAGGGGATGTTTGTGATTTTGACAAAGACAATGACGGAATTCCGGACAACAAAGACAATTGTCCTCTGGTCTACAATCCGGATCAGCAAGACACAAACAGTAAGTATTTTTTTTTTCATTTATAAATAAATACAGACGAACTCCAATTATCCGAACCGCTTCTAACTATTCGAATTTCAGAAAAAAAAATAATAAATACTACATAAACTAATAGTTCGTGCCGTATAGTACAACCGTAGGCAGACTTCACATTTCTGTTGCTTCAAAATATCTGCAGGTTTTTTGAAGCCTCCGAAATAACTTTAGATTTGATGCAAAATTACCACTGAAAAACTGCAGGATTACCATAGCATTCAAACTTTATGTTGATTGAAAAAAAAACTGCAGACTTCTTAAGGGGGGATCATAGTTAGCAAAAACCAAAAAATCGAATTTTTGAAACCAGTATTTTCTGATAGATGGAAGTCCAATCTATCGAATAAGACCAATTTTGTATCGATCGGCTAATTATTTCTTATAAAAAAATTATAATTATAAAAATAAACAAATGTGCCATGCCTCCTTTGAATTACTAATTGTATGCTTGTATCATTTATGTATTACATTATAAAACATGATTTTTTTTTGTGTTGATATTTGAAAACTATTCACTGGCTCAATGTAAAAAAAAATTCCTAACGATTTACATGAAATTCGGTTAACAAGAAAGGTTTCGGTGGTTATTTCGAGTTCGTGTTAACGGGATCGACTGTATTTGTTTTTCGCGTTTTTCTCAAAACTATAATTTTCATCACTTAGGTACACTTTTCTCCAAATCTATTGAATATTTTTTAATAATTTTTTTTGTGTGTTATAAAACCATTTTAGATCTATTTAAGTCACCTAATTTAGTCTTACAAATTAAAAAAAATATTTTATTATTTTACACTTTTCTTCGTTGAAAATCAGAATTTTTATGAATTCAGAATATAATGTTTTTAAAATAAAATTTAAAAATTATTTTAGGCAAAAAATAGGTGATTTAATTAGATCTAAAATGGTTTTATAACACACAAAAGAAATTATTAAGAAATACTTAATAGATTTGGAGAAAAGTGTACCGAAAAAATACTTGTATTTTTGAAAATTCGTAATAGTTTGTTTCAAAATGTGTCTTTTTTCAAAAGTAATAATTTTTAAAAATAAGATTCTTAGGTGTAAATATAATAATAAAAGTACAATTTATAATTTGGTACAATTTTTTTTATTGTACCATAATTTTTAAATGATTTAGAGCCTATCGAAATCAATACTAAGAATTGGTCATTTTTGCTGTCGCTAACTATGATCCCCCCTTAAAGAAGACTGAAAGATGGAAATTTTTTTGAAGCAATTCTACACATTTTTTTGGCTGGGCGATGATAATAATATTGTTCATAATATATTAATAAAAATTTATTACCAGAACTTCAATAAACTGATTTTTTTTTATTTTGTTTCCCAACTTATTATGTCAAACTTTTTTTTAAACAAAAAATAATTAGATTTACCTTTACAAACCAATGCCTAACATTTTCGAATTTCCGAAATATTTTCAAAGTTTAAAAAAAAAGTGGTGAATCCCATGACATATACGATGATTGATGATTCTTATTACTTGTACTCAAACGAAATGAAATGTTCTGGTGAATGTGACTTGCACCACTTTTTACAACATTTTAAAACAAAAACGATGTTATCGCTTCAAAATTCAATCAGTTTTGGAACTTAATTACGTAGAAAAAGGTAGGTCAAAATTAGTTTGTAAGCTGTGATCACTTTGGAATATATTAGGGAGTTTTGTTAATATCTACGCAATCGTTTGTGTGCTTAAGTCCAATATTTAACTTGTTAATTGGGTGGGGGATTATCTAAATTTAAGATTAATAATCAGTTTGAAAACTTTGACACAATATGCTTAAGGTGTAGGCATTTATTAATTTTTAATTTCATTAGTAAAGACAAATTGTTATTGCTGTTTTGATTGTATAAACTGTGAACACTTCGCATAAGGATGGCACAACGCAATACTTTTTTACAACCCGCAAATTGCCATAACTTTCGTTTATCTTCCAACAGTGTTAAAGCATCCTAATAAAGTACAGGGTGAGGCAAGCAAAAGTGGCCCCGGTCTAGAGATAGGAATACGTTGAAATGCTTGGCGAGAAAAACTCTAGAAGCCGCCTGGAAATCTGTTTTTGCATTGGTTGGATCGGATAAGCTTCACATTAGAGCTACTCATAGACTAGTGGCGAGTTCAGATCCTAGTTCGTATTGTATAAAGACGTCCCATAATGTAAATTTTGTGTCTTGCAATCAATTTAGAGTGTATTTTTTGTATTACCAAAAACAAAAGAGGTTCGATTCTCTAGGATAAATAACGACCGATACAATCAAATAATCACTAGTGGGAACTGTTCTTAATCAGCTCTACAAACCTTCTTTATATTTCATTTCAACTAGCTTCTAAAACCGTAGCGCAGTTGACGGCAAATAACTCGCCAAGCGTATGTTTGGGCTTAATATTGAAGCGATCAATAGCTTCAGTTAGTAAACCTGTTTTTGTATTGATTTTAGACTTGGCAGTATTTCTGTCGTATTCTTATCTCTACACTCTTAAAACAAAAGAGTGAAATCCACTCCAGTTGGAGAAGTGCATTTTAGACACCGTAAAGGCATGCATATTTACTCAGACTGAGTTAAAATCACTCGTTTGGAGTGATCCTGTCGGAGGTCTAACACACAAAGGATCCACTTCAAAAGGAGAAGTGCATTTTCCAGTCTGGAGGAGTGAAATCCACTCAGACTGAGTGAAATTAGGAGTGTTTGTTTTAAGAGTGTTGACCGGGGCCAATTTCGTTTGCCTCACCCTGTATTTATTTTTAAATTTAAAAAGTTTTTAATCATTTCTGTGACATGGAATTACAACTGTTATATGAAAAGTGTCATCTAATTGCAGGAACCGGCGTTGGCGACATCTGCCGCGACGACTTCGACGGCGACAGCGTACCGGACCACCTGGACGTCTGTCCGGACAATCGCAAGGTCTATGCCACTGATTTCAGGGCCTACCAGACCATCGTGCTCGATCCGGAAGGCGATTCGCAGATTGACCCCCACTGGGTCATCTACAACAAGGCAAGTCCCACTTCATTTTATAGCTAAAATTTAGCCTATTTAATTTACCAACATATGCCTAGCGACCCAGAGCCCTTTAGTCACGTAAGCTGGAATGGGCACGGCAGGTCATGGCCCACTTACGGGCTGTTGGACTGAGGGGCTTGGTTATTTTACCAATTTAACCTTTTATGCTCCATTTGATATTTATGTTTAAGAATCTTGTATGGTAACACAATTTCAAAGGGGAAATTTAGGCCCCTGTTTTAAAATAAAAAATACGACATGTACTTAGAAAAATTTACCAAAAAAATACGAAAGAAAGTTATTTTGCCATTAAAACAATAAGTATAATTTTAAAGATATTAATTAGTTATAAATAAAACAAAATTGTATTAATTATTCACAAGCTACAGACGACAGCACTAACAGCATAAAAATATCTAAACAATTTTTTGTTTCAAACATAACTAATTAATATCTTTAAATATATCCATGTTAATTATTTTAATGGCGAAATTACTTTCTTCTGAATTTTTTGAAAATTTTTGGGGAGTACATGTCGTATACTTTATTTAAAAACAGGGTCAAAAAGTTTCCCCAGTGGAGTTGTATAGAGATCTATTACCATAAAGACCATTAAAAGTCTTTTAAAATTTAGCCTACTTATTTGGCCAAGTTAACATTTTATGCCCCGTTTGAGATTTACGTTTTTAAAAAAATAAAATACCGATTTCATTGTTTTTACAGGGTGCAGAAATCGTTCAAACGATGAACAGTGACCCAGGACTTGCTGTTGGTAAGTATAAAAAAGGCCCTTTTCTCCAAGAGTTGTAAAAATTAATGTATCTAAACTCGAGAAATTATATTCCATATTAACCATATTATTATTTTTTTTTGCGCAAACTCTTACAATCAATTTACTGTCCCTCACATACACATTCTTTTACTTTCTACAATAAATATTAGAACATATTATGTTTTTAATTATGCCCTCGGACTTTTTTTCATTTTTTTAATAATTTAAATTAAATATTTTTTTCTCCTTTCTCTAATTACTATTAGAAATATCTTAATCTTAAAGCAGACATGTATTTACTGTTTTAAATTTGAAAACTTTCGGAAAAAATTTCATTGTTTTACGAAAACATGTATTTCCTTTGAAAATAAAATGCAAATCTGGGAAAAACTCATTATCATTGGGAAAAATTTAAAAAATCGGAAAAAAAATTCTTACGACTTTCAATATTATACCCATGGGTTGCATAAAAAAAAATAAAGTAACCATCAACAAATTAGTGTATAAACGAGCACGTGTTTTTTATGTAGATATTTATTTGATTTTTAAGGGGATAAATTTAAAATGAAACAAAAAAATTTGAGAATACTTAAGTCAATAGGGTGCTGTTTATTGTGAAAATACTTTATTATTTAGGAAGCATTAAATATTAAAACAGCTAATTTCCATAGTGTTATGCATTTTTTTCAGTAAAAAAAACCAAGTTAAGCTGTTAAGTGCTGCAATTAAATATTTAACTAATTTTTTCATATATTTTTAACTAACTATAATATGTATTGACTAATTTTGTATACTATTAATATTTTAAAGGTTTTCACGCATTCGGTGGTGTAGATTTTGAAGGAACATTTTTTGTCGACACAGAAATTGACGACGACTATGTTGGATTTATCTTCAGGTATGTCTCTTGAGAATCTAAGAAAACGTGCGTTTAACGTCTAAAAGTGTGTATTTTATTCATTTAGAAGATTAAAAGTAAGTTATTTTATGTAGAAAGTTAATTTTTCTTTAAAGAATGCATTTGTGAGCTGCGAAAAGCTTGTTTAATTAACTCAAATTAGTGAGGACATCAATAGAATGAAAAAAGTTCGTTATTATGTGGAGCAAAGAAAGGGAATGAATTATAAAATTGCTTTCATGACATGGAAAAGTGTTAACATTTATTTGAAAAAGACCTTAATTATTTTCTTTCAATACTTGAAAATGGGAATTAACGTATGTTTCAATTAATTGCCAATATGCTATATTTAAGAAATAAATTAAATAGGAAAAAAATATTTTTGAATTGTGAATTATTTATTGTTATTTTTCATTGAATTCTTTTAGGAATTATTTTTATTTCAAATGTACATTTAAATTTATCAGACAGAAATTTTCTTTAATTTAAATGGCTATTACAGTTTGGCAATAATTTTATAAAAATATGTAAAACTGCTTGTAAAACGTTTTAAGTTTTAAATCATTTTCCGCTTCGAAAATTACTATTTTTTATAATCATTAGTTTTATATATTTTATTTTCGATGATACAAATTTTAAGAAAGCTTTAATGCACTTAAAATAATTTAAAAATTCTTATTTTAGACAACGTTCGAGAATGTACGAAGCAATTAATAACCAAAAAAATTATTTTTTAATATTTGGAATTTAAGTACATTTGTTTTTTAACAAATACTTTGCAAGCTATTTATAATGAATTTATTTGCATTTAATATTCTCATTTTAACTCAGTTTCTGAAAGGAAAATAGTTAATTTACATTTAAATGTACACAATTTGTAACTTATGTTTATTTAAGTACATATAAGTTTATTAAAACATTATTAGATATCAAATTTAGCTAAAACGTATCTTTTAAATTCAGTTTCAAAACGCATACTGTTTACATTATAACTTTAAACTTTATTTAAACAAGGTAGAACTAAAACCAAAATTTTTCTTAAAATATATAATTAGAAACTTTCATCATATCAAAGAGTACTGTTATGCATTGTTATACTCATTTATAATTCAAACAAGTTTAGCAATTAAAAAGACGATTCAAAATAGAAATCTAAGCAAATATGAACTAGTATCCCAACACTAAATTGCTACCATGGTTACACTTAAGCATCTATCAAGGTAATTACTGCCAAGAAAACCATAGGTCCGCATTAAATTGTTAATTACTTTTTAAAATTACCCCCTATGTAGATAATAACTGCAGCTGAACTACAGGTAGTCCTAAAGAATAATTGCAACAATCAATTTAGAGCGTTATCCAACCCAACCACCTGCCTGAGTAACTATTAATGGAAATACCTTTTAACGGCTTTAATTACATGTGTGAGCAGAACGTTCTATCAAAATTTTCTTGTGTTTAATTTGAGGCTACTGTAGGTTTAAAGGCCCCTTAAACTTATCGTAAGTTTCATCTGAAAAGGGCTTATCTTTGTGGCAGTGTTTTCTTGCTCATTAAACTTATTCTACACAAAGCGGTAAATTCGTCATACATATTGTGCCGTATGTTCCGTAGGGGCAATGTTAAACAATTTAAGCTTTCACACGTGGTAGTAAAAATATCTCATGTGTTTATCATAGCAGTAGTGACAGCAGTAACACTTTATGTATGAAGTGGTAGTAAAAATAAAATTTTGCTGTCGACGTCACAATTTACCGCGCTTTTATAATGTGAAATCTCTAACTTATTACTTATTACAACATTAACACTATTTGAGCGAGAATCATTTTAATAAAATGACAATAAGTACTTTTTTCCCATGGTGCGTAAAAGCTTCAATTTACCTAACATTGCCTTACACTCTCAGAAATAACACTTTCATTTTGGACGATTCATGAATCCTCAAGCCTCATTTCGTTAATTTTGAGGATTGTTTCTACAAGCTATCAAGTGACTTTTGAGTAAACGCGAATCCTCACTTTTACGATCGTGATTTGACGATTCTGTATCTTCATTTTGAGGAAACTGAATCTCATTAATGTACTCACATGCTGAAAAATGATGAAATATTTCTTTACATTTGACGACTTTCAAATCCTCATAAAAAAGACGATTCAAATTTCCTCACTTTGAGGAAACGAAAACTCGGAGCATTTGCCAGTAAACGAATCGAAAATTAAGGAAAATTTCGTCGTTTTTGAGCATTCATTTTTTAGAGTGTAGTGTTCTCACGGTGTAAAAGCGGCAAAATTTGCAGGAACAGATGTATATGTGATACGGGGGCTTACCCTTAAAAAATTCCTACGTTCACAAAGCTATTGCAGACATAAGCCCTTTCAGCCCTTGAAATTCACGATAAAATTGTGCCTTATTACTACTGTAAACGTAGAGGCCCCTTTAGCTGAATCGAACATTTCAAAAACGACTTATGTCTGTTTCCATATCCAAAATTTCAGCCGCTAAAATAGCACCGAAACTACTGGACATATGGAAACATAAGCCCTTTTCGAAAACCATGATTTAACTGCGTCTCGCTACCGTTTGCGCACGCATTTTCAATTAAAGACCATCAAAGCGAAAGTTTAATTAAGGAGCCCCATTCTATTAGCCCTTTTAAGCGCTTAAATGACAAAACGCTCTTGCTCGGGAAACCCAAATGTAGCCCCTAGATGGGCAATTAATGGTGGGCATTTTTGGTATAGGGTTAACGCTAGGGCAACTTATTCTATTATCCATGAAGACAATAAGTAGATGGGTTAAAATGGTTTATAAAGATTGCACTACTGAAAACAAAACCAGATTACCTTATGAAACCGTGTGAAACCTATGTCTGCACTGATCTAGTACTACTGCAATGACTAGAGTCAAAACTAATTTGGGGTGGCAATTAGCTGATGTATTATATTTATTTTACCATTCTACAATAGTAATTTAAAGTCAAAGTAAAAAGTAAGAGAAAAAAATGTGAGAAGGTAAAAAAAATGGTAAAAAAATGAGGTAAAAAAATGGGGCACCAAGAAAATGGTAAGCTTGCTGAAATTTTGAGGGGGGCGTTGGTACAATTTAGGGTACAAGAATATTTAATTACGGTACTAGGGTCCCTCTAAAATTTATGAGGTCCTATGGCCAGGCTTTAAGTACCTTATAGAAGATTAGGTCTTGAGTAAGTGAATACTCTATCAATTTTCCAGGGGCACCAAAATATCGGGTCCAGGCAGTTTATTTTTAGACTTAAGGACCTAATTTAATAAATATGAAGGAATAAAATAATTAAATGACCTAATTTGATGAATGGCGAGTAATTACTCACGTTCTTTGTATGTGTATTATATATTACGACCCATACTCATTTTAAACAAAGAATGAATATATTTAATCAATAATCCTATAAATTTGTGTGTGTCTTTCAAATCGAGGTATACTCGAATCAAAAAGTTATATAAAAATAAAGAAAATTATAGTATAGAGTACGAATTTTTTTCTTTTTGTTCAAACTTTCAGGATTTTTAGGCATTCCATAATTATCGAACCATAATCAAAAATACTTTCACAGGTTTGAATAATCCCCAAAACTGGTGTTTTAATTAGCACTCATCTCTGCACCTTAACACATTTCCCAACGAGAGAAAACATAAATCTTCTGCAACGTCACAACGTCCATTACAATGATTAATTGAAGACTCTTTTTATCTTTTGAACTTACTTTCTAGACGTTCCCTTGAGGGGAGCAAAAATCGTAGATGGATATACTTGGCGGGTAAAAAAGAAAGTGAGGCCATCTCAAAGTCGCCAATGCACCCAAGCAAAGAGCTATAGCGTGATATCATGACGTCAGTGGGATGCAATAGTGCCCGTTTGGTCAATACCACCTAGATTAGAAGGCCGAAGAACTAAGCAACACAACGTCACACTAGTGGACCAATTTCGATTTGTTGACCAATAACGTCGTATCTTAAGAGATGACGTTGCATCTTCATTCATCTTATCTTAAAAATGTATTCAAATACAAGATCTAGTCACGAATGATCATTGGTCAAAACCACAGAATCGGTCCACTTATATGACGTGAAGTATTTAGTTCGCCGGCCTTCTAATCTAGGTGGTATTGGTTTGGTCCATTAAAATAACACAAACCTCAATGAGATTTTAATGTAAAACGTATAATTTCGCTATGTAACCTCTTAGGACCCGAATAAATTCCTACACGTATATTCTTAATCTAGAATACTTTTCATACAAATATATGCTAAAAAGTGTGTTCTGTAAAGACATTTAAAAAAAATTATATTTATTGTTACTTAGGAACACGCCTTAAACTTTAAAAATACACATTTTTGTGCTATAAATGCAATTAAAAATGTCCTATCACTTATTGTAGCTAATAGGATATTTTTACATCGTTTATCATCGTTCGCAAAATGACTTTAAAATTAACTACTAAAAGTACTTTTTGAAAAGTCTGGAAAAAACATTTTAATAATTTTTTTAATGGCTCTAATATCATATTGACCCTCCTTCAACTTCATTTTTTATATAAATAAATGACTGATACCTGTAATCAAAGGCTGAACACTGATATTTGGATCTTCTTCTTCTATCGGACCTGGTCAATTTAGGAACTAATTAACGTGTTAATTGTTTGTGGGGAGGTTTTAAAAAACGTCCCCAAATGGGGACGCCAGGTCGCAAGAGGTTACATCATTTCGCTTTCGAACGAAAGTTATATTCTGGTTGCTTCGGGTGTATCTCAAAAGCAATTAGGTCCTCACCTTGCAAACTAGTTTTTGCACTGTTTATTCTTCTGACATCACTTTCATCTTATTTTACCGCCAAGGCAAAAAACTAAAACTTTAACCCCTTCTTCAGATATTATTCAAGATCGTAATCACATGATTGGATACTTTTTTTTTTTGGATAATTCCTTAGATTAAAAAAAAAATAAACACTACAAAGGATATTTAATTATAACTTCACGGTCTATCAAAAATTAATGAGTATTTATCAGATTAAACAAGATAAAAAGAAATCCTTTATTTTTTTATTAATTAACTTAATGCAATTAAAATATTCGAACACAGCACTTGGGTTGTTTAATCGCAAGAGCGCAAATAAATATTTGGTAAACAGAAATATAATAAAGAGCATAGAAGTCAAAGGCTAGACTCAGCGGTAATTAATTCGATCGCAAATTACTTGTTAATTGCATACGAAAGAGATTATTCGATGATTTATTACGTAGAGGCGCACTTAAGTTAACGCAATATATATTGGAAACGAGTTACGGTTTCTTCGCTTTTGGGGAAAAAGAAAAGAAGGGGGGGGGGGGGCACACTTCATTATTTCAGACTTAAAGATAAATCATTTTGTAGGGGATTAAAGCTACTTGTCATATTTGTGAATGTATGTAATTGGAGAAGGAAAAATATCTTAACGAGTGTTTGTAGATTTCGGCTTTGTTTTAGAAGAATTGATTTAATAAAATATACAGGGTGTGTACGTAAAAGAATGTCCGAGTTTTATACATTATTAAATTTTATACTAAATATAACAAATCAGACATGAAATTGAATAAAAACTAACCTGGTTTTCTTATAAGTGCTCAATGTGTGCGCATTTAGTGATAAGGCACACATCCAAACGAAAATGCAATTCTTCCCATACTGTCTGCAGCAAGTCAAAAGTAATGGAATAGATGACACTGCAACTGTAAAAACGATGTAGCGGTACAGGCGCCTGCGCTTGTCTGAAACTGTTGGAGTTATTCTTTATTCGTCACCTTCAACCACAACTGTCGAACGACTACAGCTGATACTATTACAATCTGAAACTCGGACTTTCTTTTACGGCCACCCTGTATTTTTAGTTCTTATTATAACACGCACCCAAAGGGAAAGTACATATATATTTCTTTACTTAAAACATAAAAACGTAATGCTTAAGAAATATGTCTAAAGTTTAAATTGTATCTTAGTAGTTAATTAATGTATTATTAGTTAACTACTTAATTAATTCAGAATTTCATTTTGTAGGGGATTTAAACAACTTGTCATATTTGTGAATGTATGTAATTGGAGAAGAAAAAATAAATCTTAACGAGTGTTTGTACATTTCGGCTTATTTTTAGTATAAGTGATATTTTTGAAATATTGTTAGTCATCATGATAGTACCTATATAAGGGAAAAGTATATTTGTTACTTATAACCTAAAAACTTAATGTTTAAGAAATATGTCTAAAGTTTAAATTATATCTCAATAGTTAATTAATTATTAGTTAATTACTTCATTAATTCGGATTTAAAGATAAATCATTTCGTAGACGTAGGGGATTAAAACTACTTGTCATATTTGTGAATGTACGTAATTGGAGAGGGAAAATTTACTTAACGAGTGTTTGCAGATTTCTGTTTAGTTTTAGAAGAATTTTTTTTAAAGATATGTTTAGTAATTATTATATTACCTAAAGGGAAAGTATAGTTGTTACTTTATAGCCTAAGAATTTATATACTTAAACTTTAAATTTTGTTCCAATAGATTATGTGCTAAGAACAGAAAATTAATAAGAAATTGTGAAGGTTATTTTTTTATGAAGGTTTGTTGATGCACGCACACATACATTATAGAGTTAAATAACGTAAACGAGTAATTTGTTTTATTAATGCATTTAAAAATGCCATTTTATGAAATATGGTTTCCCTTAAAAACCGTTAATTATTTAATTACATTCATTAGTATCAGGTTCATTGGATGTAATTTTAAAAGGAATTAAACAAATTAATGTGGAGCTATAGTTTTCTAGCAGTAATTGCCTTGATTGGTGCTCAAGTTTAACCATAAAAGCTTTCGTTGTGAGTGCTCAGAAAAAAAATCCTCAAAAATTAAACTTTATGCACTATATATTAAATAATTTATAAACTATTCTTACCATACCTAAAAAAAGATTTTTAATTGCATCGTACTTAAAAGTTATGTTAAAAGTATTATCTGCATAATTAACTATTAAATTATCCTTAATTTTCGAAAAGATTTTTTACGGAAACACCAGATTTGTAAGATAAAAAAACTTTTCCTTTATTGTTTAAAAGTATAGATGTTATTCTGATATAAACATAAACTAGTTTTTATAGCAATCTGACATTGTTAGATTGTGATTGATTACAAGGCCAAGTAAGGGCCAAGCACAAAATCGTAATTAAGTGAAGGGGAGTGGAGCACCTTTAACCATATTCGCACCAACTTTATGAATGCGTTTAGCATAAACTAATGAATTATGGAACTTATGAATAATATTATCGGGTATCATATCGCACCTATCGTGAAGGAATGATGTATCTCCTGCGATAAGTGAATAACCACGTTCACACTCATACCTCTATCGCGGTACGACCGTTGTTTTTAGTTTTTTTTTTCTCTTTGGGGGAAAATTAGGGTACAACCATCCAGTGCGTACTGTTGCCGTTTGGCATTATCCATTTTAGGATGTTGATGGTTGGCAATTGTTTCAATTTTTTTTATCCATTGAAAGCTATATTGATGTTTTATAAAGAAAAAGTTAACTAACTGACGAAAAAAAATTATTTAATTTTGCATACAATAAAAATTCAACAATTTCCCCAAGCTTAATGAATTGTTCGCTATTCGAAATTTGGGCTAGGGAGCCCAGTCGGTTAGGCACTCGCCTAGCATGCGAAAGGTCCCTGGTTCGGGTCCGGGCATCGCCAAAATAACTGCCGACCTATAAACGGCATGTGCAGCCAAAAATGTCCGACGAATAATACCCCGTGTAAGGGAGTGCACGTTAAATATCCTTCAAAGTCCTAACGCTGCGTACGATGTCGCCCTTAACGGTTGCGCTGGGTGCCTATTCATGTGTCGGCTCGTCACTTGACTGTGGCTCTAAAATACGACGCCCGTCGCCAATAGCCATCGTGTAGCTGTAGTGTGACGACAATTCAAACCTAACCTATTTGAAATTAATTACGATGCCAATGTTTAAATAATTCATATAACTAAATTCTAGCGCAAGGAGTTTTTTTTATACTTTAACCGAAAGATAATCAAAGATAGAGAGAAGAAGGATTGATAGATTTTATTTTAAAAAAGGTCATTCATTAGAAGGCTTTTAGAGGATTGGAAAACAGCAGTCCATGATACCTTTTCCTTATGAGTCATGTATGTAGATCAAATTTATAAGTATAATATGAGATTTAAGTTTAAAAATTTTTCAACTTATTGGTATAGTTTTGTTTAAATATTGAAACATTAAATGCAGATTGCCATACCTGCTAGGGTTTCACATTCTTACTGTATTCTGCATATGGAAAGGCGGAAAAAATAGTTTTGAAGTGTTTCAGCTCAACCCCCCCCCCCCTTCCCTAAACTACAGCGGTACAGTATCTTGCTATGCATTGCATGTGAACGCAGCAGATAAGAAATGAGACGTTTTTTCCTCAAATATATATTCCAAAATCACCTTTACATTTCAGTATTAAAAGTACCGTGCAGAGAGTCAGAATAACTCCAATATCACAGTATAAAAGTCATTGTTTAGTTTGAAATCATCAACAGGAAATTCAAAAAAATTTAAAAAAAAAAAATTTAAAACTCCTTGCCAACCTAAGTTGGGTAAATAGAAATATGCTATGGGGAGGATCCTCCCGCGGATGTAAAGAGTTCCATAAATTATTTGTGAATCCATGCAGAAAACATGTTGAAAGTATTAATTTCGTTTAAGGTCTAACAGATTTGAATATTTTTTCAGAAAATTTGGCAATTTTATCAGAATGAAAAGTGTATTTTTGTTAAATTTTATTCAGATAATTTTGTATGTAAATATAACCTTACAAGAGTTTCCCAACCGCGCTTTTCCCTCTGCCTTTTAAAACTTTGTTTTTACCCAAGTTAGGGTGGCACGGAGAGTAGTTCGTAATAAAAAAAAACTCAAGTGAATAAGTTTTTTTTATTGTGTGTCTTATTATCGATTGATTTTAGAAGCTCACATCAAAAATATATAACTATTTCATTCTATGAGGGATTCAGACGTATATAACCCGTTACCTGACTGTCAAATTTTTCGGAAAAACACATAATTTTTTTTAAAAAAATACAAATTTTATTGGTATAAATCTATAAATATTAAATATTGTTATTTATAATTGCCTGCTATCGAAATATAGTTGCAAAAATTAAGAAAATAAATTTTTAATTAAAAGCAAGAAGTTCTAAAAGAATTAAAATAACCTACTTTCCTGTTAGCATTCCTCTAGCATTTGTAGTTTGTAGCAGCGATTTAAATGACTCGAAATTGAATTTCAATGCTAATTCAATGGGAAATTCGTCGACAAATAGTAGATTTATGTCCGTCCGATCGTGCAGACAGACATACAAAGAGTATGAAAGTTGTGTGTCTGATGATATACCTTTCTAATAAAAAAAGAATTTTAAGATCGGATTGATAGAACCGATTTTGGAAGGGGGTACGGACGGACGGACGGACATCGACCGCATGTCAATGCCTACTTTTTAATTTTTTTTTCAATTCTTTCGAATTAAAGAAAGAAAAAGTAGGCAAAAAATTGTGGTTTTAACTCATGCAGATAAAACAAGTTTACACTTCATCCAATTTTCTTATCCCGTGTGGGTAAATATAAATGAAAAGTTTTTTGCATACAGTCAAAAGAGTAAAACTAGATCATTAGAAAATATAGAAACAAAACAACATAAGATTAAAATGGAGGGTTATTGTTTTTACATATTAGTATTGTGTTCTTTTAATATATGAATCACTTGAGCAATAAAAAGGGGACAATCCATTGCCTAAATTGCCACTACGCTCTTTTCTTTAAACATATTAGAATTTTAAATATTGTAAGGAAAAGACGGAATCTTTTTGAGGAATGCAATATTTTTGCATTTAGCTATTCATTTAGTCTTTGCATTTTTAAAGATCTTAGTCTAATCTCATTAAAATCAAATTTACTTTAACCAGTAGGTGGCAGCACCACAAATATTGGAGGAGCACATATCACGTTGGAAAGAAAACTAATCAACTAGTATCCCGGTTCAAATCCCAACGATTCCTCAATTTTAATTTTTTATATATTATCAATCCTTTATTTACTTTCTGAACTTTGATTTTTTTTTCTCAGTCCTAATATGATCAAGTTACTTTCCCCAGCTGGTTGCTCGTGTTTAAGAGAAAATAATAATAAATTTTTCGCTTCCTTGATACTAGGTAGCGAGAATTTCCATACAATTAAATGCATCGTAAGGGGTTAAAATATCGTAGATTTTTTTTGCACTTGTTAAACGTTTACTCCGATATTTTCCTAAACTACAAGAATATAATTAAAAAATTATTTTTTTATCCATTCATTTTTTGTAAATTCATACTGTCATTACATATGTATCTTGTATGTGCTATACTTTGTATTTTATTTAGTTGCAAACTTTATCGTGCTAAATTTAAAATGTGTTACTAAAAGCTTCAGCATATCCAGTGAATATATGTTATTTTGTACCTTTTTATATTAAACTTCATATATTTCCCCGTCAGTTACCAAGACAACTCCAACTTCTACGTGGTCATGTGGAAGAAGAGCACGCAGACCTACTGGCAGGCGACCCCGTTTCGCGCCGTGGCCGAGCCAGGAATCCAGCTCAAGCTGGTCACTTCCGAGACCGGACCAGGACAGATGCTCAGGAATTCACTGTGGCACACTGGGGACACGGACAAGCAAGTATGAGATTGGTTTTTTCTTAGAAATGTGAATGAGTTTTTTTTTATGGGTGGTCGTTAAATGGTTTCATTAACTTGTGTGTGATTAGTGTTCCACTTGGGATAGAAGAAACTTTCTGAGGGACACAGACGCAAAAATCACCCGACTCTAAAATTTTCCATCAATCCATGTAATTTTTTTTAAAAAAATATAAACTTTCTGAATTTTCTCGTCACTCGTACCAATTGCTGGATTTTCGAAAGAGGAAACATTAGACTTTTTTTTTGGCTCCCGTAATCGAGAAAATTGTTCTTACCTAGTAAAATCCGGAGACACAGTAAAGAGTAGACATATTGCATTAAATTTGTTACATTTGCTAAACGTTAACGCTGACCCCTTCCTAACCTATATGAAAATATAATAAAAAGTAATTTGCGTATATTTTTTTTAAAGAAATTTGACAGGTTGGCAAAATTACTAAACTTACGAGAGCCGCAGATGGCTGGTCTGCTGTAGTCAGAAGGACACCCGATGGAGTGGACCAATTTGTCACGAGCTCGCATCACAGCGTTTTTGTACGATTTAATTCCTTGGGTTATTTATTATTTGACAAGTGTTCTGATATGCGTAAAATATCCTTTTGTATCCTCTTTTTCATTATTTCGTATCTTTCTTCCATATGCAAATTCTTGTGTTTCTATAATGGTAAATTCGAACAGGATTTACACTCTTACAACAAACGAGCGATTCTAACTCACTCTGAGTTAATATTCACTCCTTTCCAGTGTAGAGAATGCTCTTCTCCTACAGGAGTGGATTTCACTCTTTAGTTTAGAGAGTGTAGCTTCCTTCGTTTGTGAAAAGGCAATGCGTGACGTACTGTGACGACACTGTATAGGCTCTACCATTCTAAATGAGACGAATTACGGGTGTTTTGTTTATGTGGTAAAAGGCATTTGACGTCACTGTAGGCGTGGTTGGTCTAGTTGTCCATTCTTTCACAGAGTATACAAGTGTTACATACTTTACAGGTAAAATTGCTTTGGAAAGATCCTCGTAATGTTGGCTGGAAGGAAAAGGTGGCCTACAGATGGCTGCTCCTGCACAGACCACAAATAGGACTTATCAGGTAAGAACAAACGCGATTTACTATCAAATTTAGTTATAGAATTCTAATTAAAAGATAAATTTGTATGAATGTATGCGATGTTTTGTTTAGATTAAGACTTGTGAAGGTAAAAATATGGTTGCTGAGAGAATTCTAATTAGAGTCAGGTTTTAATTAAGCTTAATAAGTCTTTTTTAAAGTTTAGAGTTTTATTTAAGTTTTAAATTTAATACTAAGAGATAATTTTGCATAAACTAAACCATTTTAATTTAAAAATTTAATTTTTTTTGTTTAGGTTACGAATTTTTGAAGGCAAATACATGGTCACTGTTATGAATTTTAATTAAAATCTAAAGTTGTAATTAAGATTTATAAATCTAATAAGATTTATAATTATAATTTAAGTCTTATAGTTCTATTTAAGTTTTAGAAATCTTGTTAAAAGATAATTTTATATGTGCTATAACACTTTTAAAATGTTATGTTTAGGTTACGAATATTCGAAGGCGAAAATATGGTAGCCGATTCTGGAAATATTTTCGATAACAAGCTGAAAGGTGGTCGCTTAGGAGTATTTTGTTTCTCACAAGAATCCATAATCTGGTCGGATCTAGTCTATAGGTGTAACGGTATGTAATTGACAATTTACATCAATATTCCTTTCCTATTATACAACTAAAACTTTAACGTGCTGAAAAATTATTATAAATTCAAAATAAGAATATATAATGTGTGGAAAAGCGGATTTGTCACGTTTAAAAAGAAACTTAAACCTGTCTAATATCTTGATTTTAGACAGGTTTCGCAACTGTTCAAGGGTAATTGAAATTTTATATTTCATTGATAAGGCCCGGGAAAATGGAGGTAAAATTCGGGTGTGGTTTTTTTTTTTGGGGGGGGGGGGGGGGGGGTAGGTTGATATATTATGGAATATTTTAAGTTTCTGTGTAAAATCTGACCCCCCTTTTATTAGAGCGTTATTTTTGTCCGAAATGTCTCTACTTTTATACACGCGAAATTAATTAAGCAGTAATTATTAATGAAAATGTTGAAAAATGTGAATTCAAAAATATAGCATCACGTATTTCGCGTAGAGAAATTTTGATGGTTTATTTTTCAATAAATAGTACGGCAATAAGTGGATGGGGGGGGGACCCCAAATCCGTAGACGTTAAGGCTGGGTGATGATTCCGCTTAGTTTAGCTTAGTTTAGTTGAAATTTTCGTCGCACTAGAGCTACACGAGGGCTAGTGTGAAGATTCTGGGATGTCCGAATTAAAGGTTCTGATATAAGTGTACAGGGTGGTTATAAAATAGCGCTCGCTATTCGGAGTGGTCTGAAGCTTGAATGAATAATGCAAATGCATCAAAAATTGAGACACCTACTAATCAAGCAGGGGGAAAAATAATTTTATCATAAAAAAACAGAATCCTAAAAAAGAATCATAAAAAAGAATAATCATAAAAAACAAACTCGTCTCTTGACCAGAATCTAAATTACGAGCCTCCATCAATTACCAACACAGCTAGTTACGCCTCGTAATTAAGAACCCTGGTCAAGAGACGAGTTTCTTTTTTTCAAAAAAGAAACGAGTCATAAAAGAAAGAAACTCGTCTCGTGACCAAGGTTCTAATTACGAGGCGTAGCCAATTATGGCTAATTACGGCCAACTCATCCAATTACGCCTCGTAATTTAGAACCC
This sequence comes from Hylyphantes graminicola, assembly GCA_023701765.1. NCBI lineage: Eukaryota > Metazoa > Arthropoda > Arachnida > Araneae > Linyphiidae > Hylyphantes > Hylyphantes graminicola. Next base: position 9,278,216 of record CM043113.1, read on the forward strand.
TGGTCAAGAGACGTTCAGTTTGTCTTTTATGATTCCATTCTTTTCCCCCCTTCTTGATTAGTAAGTGTCTCAAAGTTTTTTGCATTTGGATTATTCATGCAAGCTACAGACCACTCCGAATAGCGAGCGTTATTTTATAACCACCCTGGATATGATTCTTATGAATTTTGCCTAACATTTCACGTTCTCTATACAGAGGCAGCCTCTTAAATAAAATATCATTGAGAAAATGTAAGTTTTTTCGTTCGGAAAACTATAAAAAACAAATAGGATAATCAAATGGATAGTTTTTTTTTAGCTAAATTGTTGATATGCAATACGTCTTGTCACCCTATAACGAGTTTGATGAATATATTATTATACAAATGTCAGCCTGGTTGTTGGCCATTAATCTTCTTGCTCTCCAATATTTTTCAACAGATGAGGTAAAAACAATTAATGTGGAGCATTTGTCCAACTGCATGTAGGGGGCTGGGGAGCCCAGTCGGTTAGGCACTCGCGTAGCATGCGAAAGGTCCCAGGTTCGGGTCCGGGCATCGCCAAGAAAACTGACCCACGCCATTGCCTCCATCACGCATGCCTGTGGTATACGGAATTATTTACTGTTTGACCAATATTTTATTTATGTAAATTATAACTTCCTGTTTCCGGGGGCTGGGGAGCCTAGTCGGTTAGGCATTCGCCTGGCATGTGAAAGGTCCCAGGTTCGGGTCTGGGGATCGCCAAAATAACTGTCGACCTATAAACGGCCCGTGCAGCCCAAAAATGTCCGACGAATAATACCCTGTGTAAGGGAGTGTACGTTAAATATCCTTCAAAGTCCTAACGCTGCGTACGATGTCGCCCTTAACGGTTGCGTTGGGAGCCTATTCAGGTGTTGGCTCGTCACTTGACTGTGGTTCAAAAATACGACGCCCGTCGCCAATAGCCCTCGTGTAGCTCTAGTGCGACGATAATTCAAACCTAACCTAACCAAGTGTATGTAGCGTTCATAATTTGTCCAGTATCACAAAGAGTAAATGCAGAGGAGACGAAACAATGTTGAAACCGAAAAGATTGGCACGCAGTTCAGTCATGCCCAGTCAAAAGTCTGAAACTGGCCGTTGTAGCCCAACGGCGGATAAATATTTCTTTTTTCTAACTTCGATGAATATTTCGTAACTTAAGTTCCCACATGTGCTATCTAATTGTTGTGAAAAGATCAGATTTATTGTACGTTAATCCTCGGATTTGGCTATAAATAATTTTTTTTGTGGCAACTGTCTGACTTCGACTGATGATTCGAATTCTTTGACTGCGTAACGATGACGTTTTCCGAACAGCCGGTGTTAAATGAACAAACACGTTTTTCGAATCCCCCTCGTGTAGCTCTAATGCGACGATAATTCAAACCTATCCTATCATTTCGGTTGGGTTTTCGGCTGACTTTTAGCGCGATTTTGGAAAGTTCGCTCAATAAATTTCTACCGTATTGCAAAGTTAGATAGCACATGTGGGAACTTAAGTGACGATTTATTTCATATTCTCCTTACAGAGGCTGTGCCTGCTGCAGTGTACTACGACCTCCCCAAACTGATGCAAAACGAGGTGGACATCGACACGACGCGTCCTTCCGACATCGTACAAGTCGGACGACGGACGGCGGCCCTCTCGGCGAATCCATTCAGCGAGAATCTGAAATCTTCCAAGAAAAGGTTCAGAAACATGCGACACGGCAGATAAACGGTTCATTTTTTCAACGTTCGTATGTGTGTGCGTAGTATTGTATTATATGTGTGTTCATTGACGGAGGACTAGGGTCACTATATATCGGCTTTACTGACGTAGATATAGAGTCATGACGACCTTGGTCATGTATACAGCTTGGTGGGTGAACAGATAAATGTTCGTAATTTGGTCTGGAAGGTTATAAATCGGAATTATTCATTTATTATGTTTTATTATTATTTGTAATTTGTTAAAACTTACTTAATTGAAATTTCTAGGCTGCTTGAACGGGAATGTTAACAAAAGCAGCTAATAATATTTTTTTTTGTATTTTATTTATAGTTTCTTTATTGATATTAATAAAGTTATTATTATTATTAAATTCAAACCGTTGCACCCTAGTGAACAATGGTCACTGCAGCTTGGTGAACACTGAAGGTTCGCTATCGGCTATTAATCGAAAATAAATTGTCTCGGAAGGTGATAGGATGCCGTTTTCCGGAAATACGACTTGACGTAGTTGTCGATATGAAGTGACTCTAGCAATGAACGATGGTTGTTGGAAGCATTTTTGAACAAAGTGTACAGTAAGTGAGAAAGAGGACTCGTAACAACATGGTCTTTGATCATATTTTTGGTTTAAATTTGTTTTCTATGTATCGTTGTAATGGAGATCTCAGTGTGAGGAAAACATATAGTTCAAGCCCCTAATTAGATGGTTTATAAGCGGGTCCTTGCGACCAAGCACACAAGCCTGAAAATATATGTCAACCAACCAGCCCTTAATTAAGTTACAACATAAGCAATGTCATACCAATATACATAATAAATGTCCCGCCCCTCATCAATGTGCTAATCAAGCAAAATAACTACAAACGATTTTGATTTCTTTAATTATATTGTATGAGCTTCACTTTATCCCTACTCCATGTATAAACTTAAGAGAAAAAATTAATAACTAACAATAAATACCAAAATCACATAACGCTCTTGAAGCAGAAGTCAGACTTCCACCTCAAAGGTGTTCTGAGTCTTGTGTCACCAGATGCTACTGCGCCCGCCATATGCTCTAGAAGCACACTATAACAACAATTGTAAATTAAAAATGTAAATTTGGGTTGTAACTGAGAGATGAAACGAGCAAACTCGGTATTATTAAAAGATCAGAACAACACAAAATTCGGTATAAAAGTTGATTAACTCACTGTTTAAAGGAAGGGATATATTAAAAAGTAATTTTTTTAATAATGTTTTCTAATTGATAACACATCAAATATACACCTAATCACAATTTGACTATTTTTTTTACTTAAACTATTTAAAATATTCCACATAGCTAATACATCTAATTTTGAAAACTGTGCTTAATCAAACCTATTTTATTTTGAGAAAAAAGTTAATGAACATATCATAATCAGTGTTAAATAAATCTAATATAGCCTCTATTTGCCAAATTAAAAAAAGCTGTTGATATCAATACAAATAGACTATGGAATTTAGGTTGTTGTTTTTTATAAAGTTAACATATCATAAAATTCTAATTAGATAAATTTTAAAATGCTTAATTAGGTGTAATTTTAATAAAGTTGTTGTAATGATAAAGTCACGGCAATGGATTTAATTTTCTAAAGACATATCAGAAAACACTATCAAACCATCTTAATTCTTTATATATTAACGAAGATTTACAAAAAAATACTAATACCATATCTCAATTAATCAATTGACCATTCTCAATTACCATGTCTCAACTATCTATCATATCTGAAAAGGCTTATAAACTCTCGTTTAAAAAATGTCTTGGGTCACAAAAACTTCATTTTGATAATTATGCCAAGTAACAGGTAAAATGTAATTACAAGGTACTAGTCATTATATTTTAGTCATCAATATAAGGAACATATCTCTTTTACATGATTGAATGACATAATCAAGTTAAAATTGTGAAACACATTTATGCTTAAGAAAAAGAGTCAGTGGGATAAACCACAAAGTTTTTTTGAATTAAAATAAGAAATTTTATGAAAAATTTAAATTATTTCCAATTTTGGTTGTACTGTATATAACCGATGTATTATGTTTGAAGGCATTTTTTTTATAAACTATTCTTTTTATATATTTTGTTCTAGTATTTTTTTGTTTAAGAAGTTTGTGATTTTTTAAAAATAAAAACGTATGAACTGAAAACTGTATATACATGATAAAATTAAGATGTTGCATAGATGATTGATAATTCTATTACGCTATTGTTAAAATCAAAACTAAACTGTACTTAATTGTTCCATAGATAAAGATGATATATTTAAGCTATTAAGTTATTTGCACTAGTCTGAAAATACTTAGGAAAATGTGGGTAGACAACCTGTCTTGCACTAAATGTTAATTCAAAATTGCAAATTCAAAATAATTTGTATGTAAAATATCTATTAAGTTGTTTAAGTTAAATTGTATTTAAAGAAGTTTTTGTTAATTATTCGAACACCATTTTTTGGATATTCATATTTTAATGTATAGCATCAATGTATTGTATGTAACCATGACAAGAAAATGTGTAATTTGTATCTTTAAAATGGAACCAATAAATGTTTTAAAATGTGTATATTACTTTTTCAAATTTTGTACTTAAGTTCCTAGTACTTGTCAGACTTCATAATAAGGTTTTCATGAAAATCGTGCAAGCGTGTAGGGTGGTTACTAGTGTTGGGCAAATTTTAATTACAAGAACAATTAAAGATTAACAATTAATTGGGAAATGGTAATCACAACAACTAACAATGAATTAATTGTAATAGGAGAAAATTACAATTAACAATTATTTAAATTGTTTAATCGTTTTGTTAATTTTAATTAAAAATAACAATCTTTTTAGTCTTAAGTCCAAGACTTACAGCTTAATTTTCCTAAATATTTCACAAGGTTATCAGATTTGGCGTACAATTGACGATCATGATTGTTTAGTATAACCCAACTTTAAATGTAAGGATTTATTAAGTAGCGATGGAACATCTTGTAGTGTCACACACACTCTGTTAAAAAGGATGAAACAAAAAGACAATAATTTTTAGATTTATTATTACCCCACACAAAGATAATATTAAGCAAAATTGTAAAAATTAAAACACTTAAAATGCACAACTAGAATGTGAAAATGATTGTCCAAATAGCTGAAGTTCGGTAAAGCACAATTCCTTCCAAAAGAGAATGACTTCAGCGTAAATAAACATGTTTTGTAAGGATAAGCTATAACAATATTAATATTTACAGAAATTCAAGAACAGTAAAAGTAGCAATAGATAAAGCTAAAAATTTTATACATGCTTACAACTGTAAACTCAAAACACATATTTAACAATCAATTTATCTTTAACTCAAGTTTTGATGGTAACAATGCAAACAAGTGAAAGTCGAGGTTTAAAAAATGCGATTAATATCCATCAAAAATGATGTGCAGTTAACATTTATCACCAAATTGTCAACTAAAAACACACATATTAATTAAATTATCTTCACTTAACAGTTTTGATAACAACAATGAAAAAGATAGTAACAGTGAAACAAATCAAGGTCGAGGTTTTAAAAAAAAATGCGATTAATACCTATCCAAAATTATGAGCATGCAGTTAACATTTATTAAGTAAATTGTCAACTCAAAACACACATATTTAACAATCAATTTATCTTCACCAAACAGTTTTGATAATAACAATGAAAATGTTCAAATTGTGCAATTAACATTTTATTAACCGATTGTAAATTCAAAAGACATATTTAACAATAAATTTATCTTTACTCAAAAGTTATGATAATAGCAATGTTAACAATAAATGAGTGTTAAGAAGATATGAATAATAATCATTTAAGTTATGTATGTGCAGTTAACACTTATTTTCTTGTGAATGTTAGACATATACCATAGGCAAAAAATAAAATGCTATTTTAACATAGGATCATTTAATGGCATTTAAAGTATAAATATAAAAAATATGACAGAATGTCAATAAATTAAAACAATTGTGAAAAAAAGTACAACTTTTGTGTTATTAAGAGCATAAAAAAGCATCAGATTCAAATGCAAATGAAATGTTAAAAGGTCTTAACATACAACAGTTTCTGGACTTAAACAAAAGTCGAGATTTTGTTGATTCTACTTGCCTTTCTCAGAATGTTTAAGTCCTGAAACAGCTGAATGATTCTTAACATTTCATTTGCATCTGAATACATCGATTTTTAAAAACTTTTACAATTATGCTTGCCTATAAAATTCAAACACATTCAAAAAATTACATGTGCCACACTAGAGGATGCAACATTAAAATAGACACCAACAGCAGGTTAAACTAAAGAATCGTGGCCGGAAATTTAATGCCAAATCTGGGAAACCCTGACTTATTAGTCATAATTCTTATGTCATATTCTCCATACTACGGTCATTCATTGGATATCTCAGAACGCACCAGAGTTTGTCTTTCGACCTGGCGATATTTTTTTTAAAAGACGCCAGGATTCTTTAGTTTAACCTAACATATTAAGCTAATAAATTCCAATTTAACAATTTCCACCCATATGCATTGAAAGCTTAGTGCTGAAAAAATTCCATCTAGAATCAAATTGAGAAAATTAGCATTTTAACTATACTGATAGACATCTTTTAAGCAGTGTAAAAGAGCTCAGTAAAAATAAATGCAGTGCTATGTATATGCCAGTAAATCGATTTTTTTTGTAAGATATTAAGTGCATATGATTTTAAAATATATAAATTAGAGTACAATAAAACTTTAGTATGGATTAGTATTTTACAATTAAACCATATATTTAAAACATATTTAATTATTGAGGAAGAACGGGTAGATAACACACGAAATTTAGGTGGAACAACAGGTAGATAACACATGAATATAAAGTTAATTTTACAAATATTTGGCAAGTTTAATTTTATTTTAAAAATTAAATAAGGCCCACCTCCATCATAACAAATTGAATATTCTAAACTATCCGATATCATAAAACTTACAGAACAATTGCATGGTTACTTAACCTGACCTCTACGTAATGAAATATTCATGTGCTTAAACATACACACAGATGCACAAAGTAAAGAAGGCCCATAGGTTTGTAGTAAATCGATCATATATGTGTATAATTAAGAGATCAAAACACATTATGATGATATTAGTAGTTATTTTAACAATTTATACATAATTTCTCTCATCATGAGATCCAAGTATTTAATATTGCACTCTACCTCTATTTTATAAGACGAAATGCTAAAAATGATCGAGGTAAACTTTGTTAGGAAAAATTATTAAATTGAAATACAATTTAAAAGAAAAGATAGGATATTTTTTTGGGGAGAAAATAAAGTTAATGAAAGTATACATAGTCAACAATTATTTAAAACTATTTCGGATTTCGAAACGAACATTTCATTTCCACAATGTATCAACAACATTTTAGTTATATAATGGTAAAATATACTTTGAACTCAAGTTCTAATAACTAGATAAAACAAAACATTTAATTAGGAAGACGATAATATAGGATTAATTTTATTCTATAAACTACTTCACCGTAAACAAATAACAATATGATTATCACTCAAATAAGTATTGATAAATGTACTAAAGTAACATAGTAACAAATGAACTACAAGAAAAAGAACTATAATTGAATATCGTCACTTAAGTTCCCACATGTGCTATCTAACTTTGCAAAAAAGCAGAAATTTACTGGAAGGTAACCCTTGGCGAACTTTCCAAAATCGCGCCAAAAGTCGGCCGATAACCCATCCGAAATGATATGATAGGTTAGTATAATTTTGAGTTATCGTTGCATTAGAGCTACACGAGGGAGAACCGAAAAACGTGTTTGTTCTTTTAACACCGGTTGTTCGGACTTTCTAGTTACATAATATCTGTTTACAAAATGTAATGCTGAGGTATGCAACAAGAAAATCCGAACAACCGGTGTTGAATAAACAATATTTTCGGCTCTCCCACTTGTAGCTCTAATGCGACGATAATTCTAACCTATCATTTCGGTCGGGTTTTCGGCTGACTTTTGCCGCGATTTTGGAAAGTTCGACAAGGGTTACTGTTCAGTACACTTCTACCTTTTTGCAAAGTTAGATAGCACATGTGGGAACTTAAGAGACGATATATATATAAAAAAATAAAGTACTATGCACCTAACTATAACGTTAACATATGGAGACTTAACAAAACTAACATACATTTAGCTGCATATTGATAGGACATCAGAAACTAACATATAATATGAAACGTAGAAAAATATTCCCATTCATATAATATCACTTAAATCAGGGAAAAATCAGTAAAGTCAGGCACCACAAGAAATGCATCAAAAGTAATCATAAAAATAAAGCATTAAGTTTCTGTAGGGTTAAAAAGAATTTTCCAAAAAGGCTTTTATACTTGATTACACTTTGATACTGGATTGATACTTATAAATTGACTTTTTTACTTGAATATATTTTGCTTAAAAAAATTTTAAAGAAAATCTTTTCCTTTTAAAATTTTAGTCTCACCTGAAGAAAACAGACCTATAAACTCATCAAGAGACAATCTATTTGTCCAACAAATGAACTTAAATTGAATTGCAATTAAAATTTAAAGCTTCTTCTCTATTGACTCGACAGCCCTTTGCAGGCCAAGGCCTTCTTCAGAATCTTCTTAAAATCTGATCTTGTTTTGGAAAACGACCTCCAGTTTACTTATAACGTTTTTAAATCCTCATCAGCACAGTCAATCCATCGAAGTTTGGGCCTCCCTCTAGCCCTAGTATCGATTGGTTTATAGAGGAAGACTCTTGATGTTAAAGAGTCGCAGTTCATTCTGCACAGATGTCCTGCCAATTTCATCTGGTTGACTTTTATGTCGAAAATTTAAAGCTAATGCAGTGAAAGAAATCGACTTTAAGCAAAGACTGTTCCCTCAGGGAGTTTATATTTTGGCAATAAAAATAACATTGCGTATAGGTCCTTTTGATAAGTAGGGGCCAAAATCAAATTCAAGAAAAGGAAAAAAGCATTCAACCTTTTTGGAATATTCAACAACAACACTCACATAGAATATGCAAAACATCCACTCCGTTATTTTATACACCAACCCAACAATCATTTAGTCACTTAAGTTCCCACATGTGCTATCTCACCTTGCACAAAGGATCAGATTTTTTGTATGGTAACCCTTGGAACGATTTTTTCGGATTTGGAGCTAAATAATTTTTTGCTTCAACCTGTCTGACTTCGACTGATGATTCGAATTCTTTGACTTCGCATTGATGACGTTTTTCGGCAACCCTATCTGACCATTATTTATTAGCGCAGTATAGAGACAGTGACGTCAAAAGTCACCAGAATACGGACTTTTGGCGCCATTTTGGTTTTTTGGAAAGTTTGCCAAGGGTTACAGTTCAATAAATCTAATCCGTTGTGCAAAGTGAGATAGCACATGTGGGAATTCAAGTTACGGTTTATAGCACATATACAAATAAAACGCATAATAATACTTCGTACTAGAAAAATACAAAGTTTCAACATCTAAAAAGTATGTAAAGTTGTCATATCACATAGATACTCATTAAGTGTTCAGCTTCCAAAAAATTTTGGTACAAAGAGTAGAAATTGGCGAAACCGCTATAAGTGACACGAAGAATATATGACATCCATGAAAAAACTGCTTATACCGAAGCAAGGTTTTTGCAACAACAATATATATATATAATTAGTTAAAGGGTCCATTTTGCTCTTTACAATATAGAAGTATATAATAGTTAAAGCTATATATACGTACCAACACTTATAATATTTATTCATTCCTACAATTACAGTCCACGCTTGCCAATCCTAGTGCAGCTACCATAGGTGCAGGCTCGACGGACAGCCCTCTCAGAGTATAAATCAGACTTTCACCTCATGGGTGCTCTAGGTCTTGTGTCAACAGGAGCAACTGCACCCCTCCTGGGTTCCAGGCTTTACCCAGGGGGTACTCGACTACGACAACTTGCAAATCTAAGTGGTGCAAAAACCTTTGGATTGTCAAAGCAAGGTTAGGTCTTTGAATTACATTGCACTACAACATACCTGTTCTAGGACAGTGGTTCTGTCTTTTCTTCAAGAGAATGATGAGAAAGACCAGTAATCATTCTTGTAACTATCCGCAAGCTCAGCCTTTCATCCTTTTTGACACCAGACTCAGCCTTTCATCTCTTAAGTGGGTCGATAAAATGAGTACCAAGCATGTTTGGGAACTAAACACCGGGGTCCGTGTGAGGCAGGCCACTTAACCGGGACATATGCCTAGCACCCCAGAGCCCTTGGTCACAAAGCTGAATTGGGTACGGCAGGCCTTGGCCCAGTAATGGGCTGTTGCGCCGAGGAGTTTAGTTAAGAATAGTTTAATTTCATGGTTAAAGAATAAAAGGACATTAATAAAAATAAGAACCTTTAAATTAAACAGTTAAGACTAACAAGTGTGGACTGTACCTACAGAAATAGATAAATAGTACATCACATTTAAGCATAAATATGCAGAAAACAAAAGCCAAAATGTGCAATCAAAAGAGGATACGATCTTTGGTTAATCACAATAAAACTTTGGTGAGTTTGAAATCCCATTAACATCTAGTGTGCTATATTGATTTAAAGCAAAGTGTCCTTTTGAAACACATACATCACACCGAGAAACATTTGAAAATATTTTAACATTTTACAAGGTCTTTGGTTTAAGTTTAATACTAAATATGTTGACTTAAAGGGGGAATGGGCACACTGGATAAGGGGTCTCCAAAGAAAAGTGTATCAGTATTAATCCAATTGAGAAAAAAATATTTTCTCTGCCACATTTCTCCTGCTGTATTAAATATTTTTACAAACAGATCTCTTTATGTGATAAATGTAGCTGACTTGCAGGTCCCAACAATCACACTTTCAGAAATTGGTTTGAATTTTTAAAAAAAATTTTGAATAAATAATTTCACAAAAAATATTTGAAGCAATTTAAAAAAGGTGGGATTATAAAGACCTGTAATTTATCTACATTTATTATTTAAAAAAAAACTTGCTTGTAAAAATATTTAATACAACCAGAGAAATGTGGCAGAGAAAAGTTTTTTTTTCCCATTGGATTAAAATTGAGGCACTTGAGTTTGAAGACCCCCGGTCCAGAGCACCCATTCCCTAATAAACAATAAAAATATGATTTTAAGTAATAGTTTTACATGGATATATGACTAAATGTTGACAAGACAATCGATAAAGCTTTCTATTCCTGCTATAATAATATTCAAAGGTAACTGCTCTCAAAAAGGTATCACAATATATATTTTTATAAATATAGAGGGGTTTATCAATGGAAGTTTTGAGAATAATTATAATAACAGCTTAATTTTAAGAAATATTTTAAGTTAAACAAAATTAGTTATTTTAAAGCTAATTTTGTTTCAAATATTTTTAAACACATGCATTTCATTAAAAAAAAAACATGTATAGAATTGTTTAACCATGACACGTTTTAAAAATGCATTTTTAGATATTTTTGTTCAGATAAAACTGAAGGCACAAAACTAATATTATAAAACACAACAACTCTACTGATTTAATATCCACCCGATATAATTAAGAATAAAATGCTAGTAAAATCACAATATAAAATGCTTCAGCAATAAAAACCTAAAAATCAATAAATGCAAGAATAGGTAACGTAACTAAAAAATGCCCAAAGTGTAAAATTAAATTGCATTAATTTGCATGCAACAGACTAGGTTGGATAAAAAGCCATATTATTCCTTATACTAAAACCATTGTATTTGAAAAACTAAAATACAACTCATACACACATAATAAACATCACATATTCAGGTCATCTAAAATGCAAATACTTCCACAAAAATGCATTTACCAGCACAGCTTAACATTCAGTAGCTTAGGGGTACACCCATGGAAATACATGAATTAGGTTCAAAAATAACGTTTTGGTGATATAATTTCACAGAACTCTCCCTGTTCTGGGGTTCCAAAGGTTTGTGTTTAGGTTGAGTTGATCTTTTTTTTAACCTTCAGGGGAAATTTTGGTGGGCGTTGAGGGGTCTAGACCCATAGTTTGACATACCCAGCCAGCGAAATCGACGTCTTCGGTGTCTGACCTTTTGACGAATGCATGGGTCTGAAAAACAGATGAAAATCGTTAACCCTCTAATGCATACATATGGCAACAAGTAACATAAACCCCTTTATTCTATTAAAGTAGGGCTTCCTCTCAAGAAATCTGTTTTTTTGTCATCAATTACATCCCATTTTGAAGTTTCAGTTACTAATAACCCTCATAGATGACAGTAGTAAAAGTGTATTCAAATTTAAAGAGTGAAATTATTAACTGTTGTGAAATGAGGTCTTTGGCAGTATTCAAAGCATAATAATATTAGTACAAAACACAAATAAATTGTTTTGAAAAAATAATTATAGTTCAAGAGGGTTATTTTAAAATATATTTAGTAATTTTCTAGTCATTCTTATCAAAATTGGAATTTTGTAGTTGGTTTTTGTCACATGGCAAAAAATTTAAAAAATTGAATTTATTTAAATTCCAATGCAGTTAATTTATTTTCAGTATTTTCAAATAATGCATGAGTATTAAAGATACAAATATATTTTTTCGGGACGAAAAAAATTTCATGCATTACAGGGTTAATAAACATTTAAAAAATGTTTTTGACTAATTTTTATTTTTAATTACCTAATATTAAGGTAACAAAAGTATTGTGATGGGTTTGAAAATACTAAATGGTATTTTGTGTTTTCTACATGTATTGGAGGTTGCAGTATTAAAAACAAGAGTTTTCAAACATTGGTTACTCTCTGTGCCAAGCCAACCAAACTTGGATAAAAACAAACAGTAAAAAAGCAGGGGGAAAAGCGTGATTGGTCTGTTAGTTGGAAACTCTTGTAAGGTAATATTTACATACAAAATGATCTCATTACAATTTAACCAAAATACACTTTTCATTCCCATAAAATTAAAAAAAAAAATTCAAATAATACTCAAATCTGTTAGACCTTTTATGAAATTAATGTTTTAAACATGTTTTCTGGAAGGATTCACAAATAAATTATGGAACTCTTAACATCCGCAAAAGAATCTTTTCCATAGCATATTTCTATTTACCCAACTTAGAATGGCAAGGAGTGTAATCTGTCTGACTGTCTTTTAGCTTGAACTAAAAGAGCTATCAAGTTAAAATTTGGTAGATGAGCTCCTAGTACCTGTCGGACGGCCATAAGTTTTTTTTAGAAAATGTATGCACAAATGGTAGCTTCCATATTGCATTTTACTTTTTAAAGTAATTGAAATTACCTTATAGTATACAAAATAATCTTTAAAGGCAGTGATTTATTTGTGGTAAATTAAAAGTTGTCGGGTGTAACACACCCCTAGTTTCATTTAAATTAATATTTAATGAAAATATTAATCGCTGGTGGCATATAAAAAAAGTTTTTCAAGTTGTATCAATTTGAAGTAGCTTGAATTAGCAATAAAAATTAAAAACATTGTGTGTATGCATATTGAAATTAAAAACAATAAAAAAGGATATTCTTGTTTTAAAAAAAAGTGTTCAGTTAATAACCTATTTAAACAAATGAAGAAACATTTAGACAAAAAAAAAACAAATACATATCATTGATTCACTAAAAATAAGACATACAGTGACAACTTTTCAACTGTGAAATCATACTTAAATTTTCATAAATCATATTTTATTTAAGTTTTTCTGTTTGAATGAACTAGAAATAAATAAAGCAGAGACTATATGAACAATTTTTAACGAAGTAGTGGAATAATAAACGAAACTGTACTTCAAAATGCAGTATGTCTGGTCACCCTAATTATTAAAAACAGTCAATAGACTTAGAATAGCAGTTAATATGCTTTTTGTGTAAATTTGAATAAAAATAAAAAGTTTAAATCTTCTATAGAAGGTTCAGAAGTACAAAATAATCTTTTTAAAAATAAATTTTATTAAACACTTACTGTAAGAAACTTCAGATCAGCTCTTTCTGCAGGATTCTTCTTCAAACTGTATTTTAAAAAATAACAATTTATTATATCTATAATCAAATCCAATCTAATAATATTTATCAACCCACTGCATAACAAACCTTTAACAGAACAAGCTAAGATATGTAATGATAGTTTACATACAAGAACGAATTTTAAATTAAAAAATACAACCTTTGCATAAGCAGAATCTAAAAATATTACAATCTTTAAAACCTAAATAAATCAATGTTTAAGGGGAAGTAAGGTATCAAAACTTATTTTCTTAAATGCAATGCAACCGTATTATAAAACATAATTCTTATATTTTTTTATTAAAATTATTTTTAGTTTAAAATTTTAATTACAGTAGGCTTTTTAATTGACTCCATTTAATCAGATCTCTGTTTTGACCAAGCATTTTTTTTTTAATCTAAAAATTAGCTAAAAAACTTATTTCGTTATCAATCCCCCGACATGCTAATAAAAAGTGCAATAAAAAAAAGAAAAATTTCCAATTTCCTAGGTCTAAATTTTTTTTTTTAATTAAAGGTATGAAACTTAACATTCTTGAACATATCAAACAAAAGTTGCATCACTTATGTATTTAAATAAGAGGCCAATATTATCAATGTTTAAATATGCTATCAAATGTTCATGTATTTAGGTTTAACCAGATCGGTCCTACGTAAGCCAGGGAATTTTACTAATTGGTTCGTTTTAGATGATGCAAGTTTCTAGTTTTCATTCTTGCTTTTCCACCATTTTATTGGTTGATTCAATATCACTCTCAATGAAAGAGGTAACAATTGTGAATATTTTGCATTTAAGATGTTTCATATTTAGTTTTTTTTAGTTAAGTTAGGTTTGAATTATCATCGCACTAGAGCAGCACGAGGGCTATTGGGGACGGGCGTCAGAGTTTTGAACCACAGTCAAGTGACGAGCTGACACCTGACTAGGCACCCAAAGCAACCATTAAGGGCGACATTGTACGCGGCGTTAGGAAATTGAAGGATATTTTACGCGCACTCCCTTACACAGGGTATTATTTGTTGGATATTTTTAGCTGCACGGGCCGCTTATAGGTAGGCAGATAGTTTGGCGATGCCCGGACCCGAACCAGGGACCTTTCGCATGCTAGGCGAGTGCCTAACCGACTGGGCTCTGAAGTCCTTTTTTTTTTAAGTTTTTTTTTAGATAAAACTATTCTAGAGATTACAGTACAATAAATTTTTCACTTAATATTAACAAAAAGATAACAAAGCCTGTTAAGGGGTCACAGGAGTCTTAAAAATGTGCAAAGAAGATACTACAAAGCATAGTTTGATCTTTCATGTCATTTTTTAACTACTCAATATATAAGTATAATTTTTATATGTAATTCTACAAGATTTATTTATTATAAAACAAATTTCAAAATTTATGAAACTTTAGCCAAAACTAAAATAAATGATATGAAACATAAAGCTATTTGAACACATTGGGATGCAGCAAATTTTGTGGTCAAAATTGAAAAAATGACCAAGAAAATGACTTTATATTGTACAAATATGTACAAACAAAGACTTATACCTAAATTCTTAGCTCAATTTTAATTAGAAATTATTTTAAGAACTTTTTTCTAAAAAAATTAATAAAATTTTTTTTAATTTTGATTTTAAATTTTTTTAAAAACAATTTCTAATTAAAATTGAGATGAGAATTTAGGTATAAGTCTTTGTTTGTACATATTTGTACAATATAAAGTCATTTTCTTGGTCATTTTTTCAATTTTGACCTCGCAATTTGCCGCGCGAGCCTAATCACAGTGTGTTCAAGTACCTTCATGTTTAATATCATTTATTTAAATTTTGGCTAAAGTTTCATAAATTTTAACATTTGTTTTATGTTAAATAAATCTTGTAGAATTACATATAAAAAAATTATACTTGTATATTGAGTAGTTTAAAATTACATGAAAGATCAAACTAAGCTTTGTAGTACCTTCTTTTCATTTTTAAGACTCCTATGACCCCTTAAACAAACAAAAAAGGTTAAACATGTCTGCCTCGTAAGGCTACGATAGCAAGTTGGAGCCCCGGCTGAGTCGTTGTATTTTCTGAATAGGAAAATCTTGGGCACACATATCGTATGATTATGTAGAATGTAAATGATCCAAGGAGGGCCCATTTGGCTTGGGTTCTCTCAGCAAAATTAAATCTCAGCATAGTTTAACATACACAGAGATCTCAGATTTATTGTAATCTGTGCGTCAAAACTGGTAGCGAGAGTCTCCTAGATGGTGCCACAAAAATGGCTCTCGGGGGAATATGCCGAGTCTGCAAAGGCTTGACCATATGTTGCAGCCCGATTAGAAAAAAAAGAGTTTATTTCAGGTAAAACTGAAGTTAAAAATCCTAATATTTTATGTTTGTAACAAGTTGAAGGATAAAATATTGAATTTCTCACCATCTGTCCACAAGATCCTTGAATTCAGGGGAGAAAACACTGGATGGTACAGATGGGGGAGGCTAAAAAGAAAGAACTTTTAAAATCACAATTAAACATGATAAACTATGCATTGTTATATAGCAACATTTAAGGGTCTGTCGTACTTCTGACCTGATATACAAGTTTAAACTAAATTTTTGAAATTAAAGGGGAAACAATTAGGAAGAATAGTAGTTTTTAAAAGTTAGAGCAGGGTTCAAAACCGGTGGTACATAGGGAAATATTAGGTGGTACTAGTGAGGGATAGGAGTACCAAATGATGCTACTATTTTTGATGTAATTTGTAACAAGTTACTAGTGTGCGAGTGGATTTTCTTAACTCCAGTTAATAAAAAAATATAGAAGCATTAAAAGTGTTGAAGAGTACTTAAGAGTGAAGATAAATTATATTGCTCCTAATGTTGATATTTTAATTACAGCAAACAACAAGTTTCGCACTTAAGACTATAAAAGTATATTTTGTATAAAGATAAATTTTTTTGCCGAGTTTTTATCATTTTTTTATTTGTATGTTTTTAGTCTATGAAAACTGTAAATTAATACAATTTTAATATTTTTATTTCTCCTCCATTATAAACATGTTATACATAAACATATATTTAACCATTAAATTTGAAGTTTTCTCAGGCATTAAATTCAAAAAGCCTTTGAACACTTTTAGAAGATATATTATACATTTCTTAAGATATAAGTCGGGTGGTAATATTTCACCAAAAGTCAAATGGTATGCAGGTGCAAAAAGGTTGGTAACCCCTAGGTTAGAGGTAAAGAAGATAGCTGAAAATTAAATTTGGTTGAAGTAGGTAATTTTCGAACTTGGACAGCAAACGAAGCATGAATTAATTGTCTAAAAAAATTAACTTGCTCATTTCTTAAGTTAAAAAAGTATTTATTATGAGTAAGCACAAATAACTAAAATTGTAATACCTCATTGACAATGTAGTCTAAAAGTTCAAATATCGACATAATGCGTGGTCCATCACCATAGGGCAAATAAAAGCTACCTAAAACAAACATTAAGTATAATATCATTGTAAATCAACTTACACAAAAAGCACAGTTTCAAATAAATATTAGTCATGATGCATGAAAACTAAACATATCTACTTGAATCAGTCAAATAAATAAAATTTACATTGAAGACTTCACAAGAACACTTCTGACAAACACGTTTTATAAGGATTGGAATGTTATATTTTGAAAAAGTGGTTAGTTGGGAAGTAATTTTTAATAAAAAGTAACACAGCTAGTTACTTAAAATTAAAAGTAACTAATTATAGAGTTACTTTTCGAAATTTCATGTTACAAGAAAAATGGTAATATAACCATCGTATCATTTTTCAAAGAGAAGCAAAGTTAAATAAACATAATCACAAACAAAACACTGAAATTAGAATCAATTAAAAAAATATTTTGATTTAAAAAGGAGAAGCATTTTAAAGTTCCATGAAAAGTGGCATATGAAGTAACCAAAAGTAACAACATTGTCCGTTACCTCATTTCAGCTAAAAAAAGTAACTAAATTACTATTACTGTCTGAAAAATATAACCATGTTATCGTGGGGTGGCTTCTAATTTTCATTCAGCGCCACAAGGGCGGAAGTCCTACTTTTGCTTATCAGCATGACACATCCGTTTTACAAGACGGTCCCTTTCATACATCCATTCTCACTCAAATATCAGAAATTGTATCTAGTTAGCAACACTGCGGCTTTTATCTGAATACAAGCGGCGACCCAGCCACCATCAGAATTGTGAGCACCATTGAGGACAGAGCCCACAACACTTCTGATGAGAGCACGACGCTTCACACGACTGAGCTACCAAGGCTCTATCTAAAAAGTAACTGTTACAAGTCTCTAATCCCTGACGTTTTCTTGTTCATACAAAACACATAACAAGTGTTATGTTCAGAATATCATGAACTGTACTACTCCTGAACTTGGTGACATTAAGTGAAGTGCAGAGCTAATTCACATATTGAGCACCTACCAAGAGAGGTGAATACTAACTACAACTACGAAGCACTAACTGCAACTTAAAAAAAAAAGTAGGGGGTCTTGACTTAAGTGTCATGTGTCTGGAGAGGGCGACTTGTTTTTCCTTTGGACTAAAACTGCTCTCAATTTTTCATGAAGAAAATGTCGTTTTGGCATATTGTTTCAAGGAACGTTTTACTTCTTTAAATATTGTTCATCAGCTGCTACTTTTAGTGTATGAGAAAGGAAATGTTTATTTAATGTGTTTTTCTTAACAAACTTACAAATGTCTTTTAATAAATGTTTACATTTTAAATGTTTTAGCATAATAAATGTCTTTATCTTATATAGTTTTGAATTTTTGCCGGGAAACTGGGTCGCAAGCAATCAAGAATTCAACTTACTTGGTCGGTTTTTGGAGCTAGGAGAAGGCGATTCGCTCTGATCAGCGCTGGCCGAGTATTTGGGCCCAAATACTGCAGCCAGTTCTTTGGGCTCCGGGGGAGGAATGGGGTAGCGACCAATAGCCATTTCGACCAGGGAGAGACCAAGGCTCCAGATGTCGGATTGAACAGTGTAATGAGTCCCTTGTAATCTTTCAGGCTGCAGGATTTAAGGTATGTGTAAAAATAAAGCATATGTAATCAAACATTACTAAATGAAAATTAAATTTAAAAGTGAGAGTTCAGAGACTTAAAAGAATTTCAGTAATTAGCAAACATGAATGAGAATAAAGATTCTGCAAATAAATAAAATAACTGTAATACAACTGTAAATAAATCAAATTATGAAGATAAGTTAGCAAACGAAAAGATAGATTTTGTGGTTTACAGTCACACCTTTGCAGATATTCCCTTTAGAAGCCCTTTAAATACTAGGGAGAAGAAATTCGAAGCAGTCTTAATTACAGAAACTCTTAGACACATTATAAAAAAAAGAATGAAACATTATAGAAAACAGGAAATATTGTGGAACATTCAGTTACATTTAGTGGGTAAAAAAAATTCTGTATGTCAAATGTTGCATGTTTGCTGATGATTACAAAGTGTAAAAAAACTACATGAAACTAAGTTCTGGAGGTAACGTTTCAAGAAATTAATGGAAACAAAGTATTTCAACAAAATATATAAAAACAAAAAATTAAAAAATAAATAAAGTAACTTGAAAGTTAAGAACGAAAACAGTAACATTAAAATTAGTAAACATAACCAAATTTTTAATATAGAGAAGTTTTTATTTGACTATTAAAAAGTCATGATTGAAGTTTTGAAATATTACGAATAAAGATCCAAGTACACAAATTTATAAATTTTAAGGGAATATAAATATTATTTTGATGCCTCGTAATGTAACGGTTATTGCTCTGGACTGCATTAAAAATTGTACTGGGTTACAACTATTAGGCATACAGTGGTGGGGCCAAAAGTGCGGAAACTTTTTTTAAGTTTCTTGTAACTTAGTGTGCTTGTAAAATATATTAATTTTCACTCAAATACAAACGTTTATACATTAAATTGGAGGCAATTTAATGTAGAATTTAGTAAGTAGTTAAAATCGCCAAAAGTGAAAATATGTTCTACAAGCACACAATGTTGAAAAACATGAAAGTGTCCACAGTTTTGGCCACCACTGTACTTATATTTGACTCACCGACATATAAGACCTAGTGCCAACAAAAGAATTCGCCATAGAATCAATGAGTTGGCCACTGACTCCAAAGTCACAAATTTTGATTTCTCCTCGTGAATTGACTAATATGTTTGAAGGCTTCACATCTGAAATAAAAAACATGGTATATTCAGACGATATCTTCAACATTGTGTATGATTCATGAAGTAAGTGATTAAGATTATTATCGCAGTTGTTTGTCGTAATTTGAACCAGTAAACTATTTGTGTCAATAATCAAAGTTGTTTACTTCATAAATTCTCTTAAATAAACATGATTTTGTTTTAAATAAAGAGTAAACTACTTTATTCTATGATTACATTTAACTACAAAACAAAAAGTCGAGACATATTTGTCAATTGTTATATTATATATGCAGAGTAACACTTTCCGGAATAAATATAGATATTCAGAATTTGCTTTTGTTGACCTAAAAGAAAAGTTAACTACATTTAATTAAAAAAAAATAATGATTAATTTACACTTCTGAGGAATGCAAACAAATAAGCCCCTCACCTGATTGTCAGGTTTTCTAGCAAAATATAACTAAAAAAATTTTAAAAAATTTATAAATTTGCTGAATTTTTAAATTGAATCATTAAGAAACAATTTATAATCATATGCTACAGAAATATTGCTTACAAAAAAATATTATTTTTAGGCTGTGAAAACAAGTTTTTACTTAAGCTGATGTACTACTTTATCAGAAGTTTAATTCATGAAATAAATGCAAGAGACAAACACTCTAGAACATAAATTTTGCATTCACAAAAAAATAAATATATCTTTAATTATTTCAACTAACCTCTGTGCATGATCTGATGTTTTTCTCGTAAGTAATTCAATCCTTTCAATACCTAAAAAAATCAGATGTAATTATCAGATGCAAGTTTTTGGTTATTTCAAATAACTGTAGATGATTAAAGTAGAAACAGATATTTTCAATAAAGATGGATTTATCTAGCTATTTAAACAATTCCAAAGATTGAGAAGTTTAAGTTTTATTTAATAACAAATGTACAAAAGCATAAACCATAAAAAAAGACAATGTAAGATTTTGTCTTTAGTATTATTTATTTCATTGCAATATCATCTTTCTGTATATCTTTTAAAAATTAGAATAAGCCAGAAACAATTTATGAGTTCTAAAAACATAAATAAATCTTACAGCAATTGTTACTTTTCCCAAAATGGGCTCTGGAATTCGGCCAGCTTTCTTTAAAACTAAATCTAAAGATCCTCCATCCTAAAAGAAAACAAATCAATTAACATTCCACATATAGCTGATTACATACAAAATAATGGATCATATAAAAAGACAACTGAAAGAAAAACACAAAAGAAAGCTTAATTTTAAATTATTTTCATGAAACAACCAACAATAAAAAAGTAAACTTTTATATTAGTTTAGGTGAATTATCATAGCACTAGATCTACAGCTGGGCTATTGGCGACAGGCATCATTACTTTGAACAGTCAAGTGACACGATGACAAATGAGTAGACATCCAATGCAAATTTTAGGAGCCACATCCTACGCAGTGTCAGAACTTTGAAGCATACTTAAACACATCTACATTGGGTATTATTTGCCCGATGTTTTGGCTGCACAGAAAGATACTTAATTACTACATTCCATTCCATGGCTCGAAAATTATATTGCCCGACATGCCTGGGGCGTGTAAATATTTCATCAAAAATACCTTTCCATAAATAAACAATTTGCATTTTATAGAAAAATCCATCATATCTCATGCGCTACATGTACAGGCCTCAGAACTAGTAATGCTCTAAAAAAAGTTGACAAAAGATACTTTCAAATAAAAAAAAAAGAGACTAAAAAGTAGACTATAGTAATCAGCGTTCTGCAAATCGTTTCATCAAGGTAAAAAAATCTTTCATCAGAATGCAATTTACGACTTCTTGAAAATCCATAAATTACGAATTTATAAAATGTAACACCAAACACCAGTAAAGTAGTGAATTTTTGGAAATTGGCTAATAAAGAAGTACAGAGCCAGACACACATAATGTTCTATTCCAAACATTTTTAAATTTTGGCAATATTACCATTTTTTTTAAAACTTAAATAAACCTGTCTAGAATCAAAAACCCCAAGATAAGCCGAAGTAGAAAAAATGCCCCAAAAAAGTTTAAAAAGGCCTGGAAAAAATCAAGCTCGTCTTGTGGTATCTAATATGGTCATATATGTCACGTACTATGTACCATTGAAACACGTTAGGGCACATGCGTAATTTATGAAAGTCGTCACTGTTTTCTCCATGTCAGGTGAGCATCCAATCCCGATGGGATTGTAAATATGCAAGTGGCATGCTGTTTATAATCACGCTTGCAAAGCAAATAGTGCCATACTAGAAATTATTTAGATACATGATTGCATTTTCAGACTTTTGTTTCACTTTAAAATGGATACACAAAACTTTTTTATAGCCCCTAGTGACAGTGTTATACTCGAGCAGAAGAGCCAAGAACGTGAAACAATTTTTGTTTTTCCAATACATAAATAAATTACTAATACATAAATAATAACACACTAGCATAATACAGGAGGTAACTAAAATAGAATTTTTCTACAAAGAAAGAGAAAATTATAGCATTGTACCCACTCACCATGTATTCCATGCAAATATTGATTTCACCATCGCTATAAAAAGCTCCATAAAATCCTACAATGTGTGGGGAGTTGCACTCGTGCAGGACTTTCAATTCCCTGATGATCTGGTTTCTAATAGCAGGCTTCACTTCTAAATGGATTAGCTGCAAAAATTTTAAGAATTTAAAGAGTACAATAATATACAGTACAACCCCGATTATCCGAGTTAATGTGGACCGAGACTAGATCGGATAACCGAAAAACTCGGTTAAAGCGAAAAATCAAAATAAAACAATTGCGTAGTTCTAAGTGTATATTTTAACAATACAAATGTTAAACACGTCACGTGCAATTCATAATTCATATACATGTATACATGACATTTAAAGAGTTCTGTCACTTGAAAAATTCCTTAATTGTTTTGTGTTTCGGCGTTTCTCGGCAGCAATGTTTCACCATTTTTTTTAAAGATAACAAGATTGCTGGTGGGTGTCGCTACTTCTTGTTGTTCCATATATTCAATAGCATTTTCGATAGCTTTTAGTCCATCTGTATGAGAGATTTTCTGGCGTGGGAAACATGCACATTCACATTTCTGCGCACAGGCACATTCTGTGAATTCTCATTTGTTGATTGCTTCTCTTTTTCTCTACTCAGAATTTTTTTCGGTAGTCGTCACAAAAATTCTAGAAAAATTTTAAAGCTCGGTTAAAGCGGAAAATCGGGGCTCGGATAATCGGGACTGTACTGTATTAGTATTGTTTTCCTTTTCAAAAATTTTCCAGACTTTAACATTTTAATAATTAGCAGGGCTTGAAAAACCACCCATCCTCCCGTCCTTGACGTTCCAAAATCCCTGAGCACTTTGATATTTTCAAGCCCTGCTAATTAGTACTAAATAACTGAATAACGATAAAAAAGTAGTTTGATTTAATAAAATGTATTTAAACAACAATAGAAAGGGTGTCCATTATATCAAGTACCAATAGTTTACAAATTACCCCAAGCTGCCCTATTGCAGTAAACTATGCAGTTACTAAAACTAAAGTCTGCAAATTGTATTTGAGCAAATTTCTCGTTAACCCATTTTTTTTTAGGAAACTGCACTTCCTGCCTACAACCATACTCTGGAAGCACAAAAAGGAAATGCACACTGTAGTAAAAAAGCTTTTCCATGTGCACATAAAAATATCAAAATCAAACTAAATATAAAACATTTCTAAGTCAAGGCTAAAAATCAGATAACTTCAAATGTCAATGTTTCACTGAAGTGTGTGGGTCTGGGAAATCAAAAAAGTGTTTGGAACAGCCATGATATAATGACCGGCTTAGATAGGGCTATGTTTATTACGTTGCCAAGCAACGAAAATGTCCAAATATGGTAAACAATCTACTTTAGATTTCATACAACCCAATAGGCATTGCACATATATTTTAAATTTTCCCAAAAATCAACAATGAACCGACCTGCAGTATCATAGCTGTAGCAAATATCTCCGAAACATATTTTTTCGGCAGTTACTGCAGACCACAGTATCATAGCATTACGTACCATTCCTGGCAATTACATACTTGTAAAACTTTGTGTTAAAAAAAAACTTAAATCTACTTTGAAAGAACACAGATGATGCAGTTCACAAAAAACTGCTGTCATTGGATGACTGCCCTAAGACACATGTATGTTTCGAAAAGGAAATTTT
Source organism: Hylyphantes graminicola (assembly GCA_023701765.1). Lineage (NCBI taxonomy): Eukaryota > Metazoa > Arthropoda > Arachnida > Araneae > Linyphiidae > Hylyphantes > Hylyphantes graminicola. The sequence goes on from CM043113.1 coordinate 9,302,426, forward strand.
GTATTTTTCTATTTCACAGCCTTAATCCTGCCAAACTGAATCTTTGGCTACCTATCAAATTTCTGGCAACAAAATCCAGTATTCACATTTATATGTTACAATTTAAAATATACTTTCTGGCGGTGGCTGGTATACAAATGTGGCGACTTAATGGCTTACGCCTGCGACATGGAAAATACACTTTTATGTTACCTTTCTTGCCATGATGAGCCCAGATGGCCCATGCAGGTTCTTAGTCACGACCCCTCCATTGCCAGCTCCCAGCTCTCCCAAGTTCTGCAGATCTTCTGCGGCAAGCTCCCCGACTTGCTGCTTCTGCGTGAGGAAATTCTCCAGCCTCTGTCTCTGCTGGTCGTCAATGTCGAGGCCTTCGAGGCTCTTCTGCAGGGCCTCAAAGCTGGTGCTGAGCATGGACTTGCTGTAAAAAGGGGAAAAAATAATGTAAGATGACTAAAGAAGGGATGTGTAGCACTACAAGACTCTCAATTACCACTCCATAAAGCAATAGATACACATTTATTTAAAGGTAGTTATGTACCTTTATAAATACACTTAAAGGTAGTTATGTACCCTCTAGCTTACCATAAGGGTTACTACTGTTTTTCCTTGCGTACCCTTTCACGTGATCTTTAAAATTATGTGTTTATAAGGGTACATAATGACCTTTAAATGTGGGGCTGGGGAGTCCAGTTGGTTAGGCACTCGCCTAGCATGCGAAAGGTCCCAGGTTCGGGTAAGGGCATCGGCAAAATAACCAACCTTATTTAAAGGCCCGTGCAGCCAAAAATGTCCGACGAATAATACCCTATTAGTCAGGTCGCCAGGGGGGGGAACCCTGCACTGAGATGTTAAGTTTTTTTTATTGATGATTCTTATAGATTCGAGGGTGTAGATTACGAATCTGGAAGGTACTTTTTTGGTACCCTTGAGTATTTTTAGTTATTCAAGATGGCGTCTCCGCCATCTTGATTTTTGTTTTTTTAATATTTGGCGTTCTATCCGGCAAAAATGAATAGTTTTTTTATCAATAGATGCATTAAGTAATAAAGAATCAATATTCCCAAGAAAATTTCAAAAATAAAAAATTCAAGATGGTGGAATCCGCCATATTGGATTTTTTCACTTTTTATACATTTGATCTATATTTAAACCACAAAAATACTTATAGTTTAGGAGCAAATCCTGAGAAGTGGTGAAAACCAAACCAATTTTTTTTATTTTTTAATATGCACATGTCTTACATCAAATTAAAGTATGGAATCTCTACTTCCATATTCTAACAAAATAAATAAATTATATTAAGAAATGGTACTACTTATGGCCATATCTGTGATGCTTGTTCTCAACATTTATAAATTATCATGTTAGATACATATCTGGCAATATGTTTTTCTCCAAGTGATGCAATCCAAAATGGCTAACTTGATGTTCTAAGTTAATAGGAACATAAATGGTGTATTTTTTATCAAAAGAATTGCAAAGCCTCAAGTTTCAAGGTAAATAATATTCATTTTAGTAAAACTAATTAACATGTCACAACCGTAACAAAAAGTAACCTTTCAATTAGAATAAAACATATTCTGTACTCAGTATTGTTTTGTAACATGTGTAATACAATCAAAAGTAATAGTGGCCATGTGTGCAAACATAATATAAACAAAACTGATAATTTTTCCAGTTATTACTATTTATAATTAGGGTTACGGTTGTGACACAAAAATGTTTCGGTTGTGACACAAAATGTTTCGGTTGTGACATGTTATTTTTGTTGCTGTTGTTTACACAATATAACTACGCTACTAAAGTGTATTGTGTATTAAAGTGTATTATATTAATTTTTAAAGCTAAAATAATTGCGTTATCTAGTGGTTATAAATTATATTTTAAGAATAAATTTAAACAAGTTTATTTTTAAATTGGTTTAATTTCTTAATTCAACAGTATACTTAGTAAAATTAAACACATGTTATTACAGTTTACTAATTAAAATATCTTATAAATTACAGAATTTGCATTTTAAGCATGGCAAGCTCTGCAGAAAGAGTCCGACGTTATCGAGAACGTTTGAAGGAAGATCCAGAAAAATATGCTGCATATCTAATTCAGGAGAAAGAAAGAAGCCAGTGTAGAAGAGTCAAGGAAAAACATGCTATGACAACAAATTCATCAAAAGTCCATAAAGCAATCAAACTTAAACGTCTCCGACAAAATGAGAGACAACGAAAGTGTCAAGAGAAGAAAAAACTTAAGAAAGACTTACCTATAAGTCATCAAAGTCCAGGTTCTTGTGCTGTCAGTCCCATTGGAAGCTACCGTGTTTCAGCAACATTTAAGAAAGCCCTAGTACGAGTTCGTAAAAACTTACCTGAAAGTCCAAGAAAAAAAGAAGCCATTGTGCGTTACCTTGCAACCAATTTGAACATCTGTTCAGAATTAGTTCCAGCAGAGCCAAAAAATTCAGAAAAATCCCCAACAGATCATCTGCTTGTATCAGAATTTTACGAAAGAGACGACATCAGTCGTCAAGCGCCAGGGAAGCGAGATTATATATCCATTTTAGATAAAAATGGAAAGAGAGTTCATATGCAACGCCGGCATATGTTTACAACCATAGATGAAGCTCGTGCTATTTTCTGCGAAGAGTATCCAGAAACAAATGTTAGCAGAACCAAGTTTTTCGAGTTGCGGCCTAGACATGTCTTGCCTTCATCAAAGATGCCTCACAATGTGTGTGTCTGTAAATATCACGCAAACATGGATTTCATGTTGAAAGCAGTGCCAAACCTAAAGATCAAAGCTGCAGAATTACGTGATTTGTCTGTCTGCAGTCAATATAATGAAGACTGCATGCTAAGTAACTGTGGTGCCTGTGAAGATAAAGTAGGTGAAGTTTTGCTTGGTGCTCTAGATGAAGATGAACGTGCTGTTGAAGTATTTTGGAAAGCTTGGAAAAAAGTTGAAGGAAGGGATAAAATTGTAGATGGAAATAATGAGGGTGATGATGTGGCTACTTTAGTGTCAGAAATTACAGATGCATTTCCCAAATACCTGGCACATTCATACACTCAAAAATTACAAGATCAATATTTTCAACAGAGCCGTGAGAAAATAGGAGATGATGAGGCTATAATACAATTGGACTTTGCGGAGAACTATGCTGTACTTACTCAGGATGAAATACAAGCTGCCCATTGGTCAAATGATCAAATTACACTCTTTACTACTGTTGTATGGATGGCATCCAAAAAGTGTCAGTCTTACATAATTGCTTCAGATGATATGGTTCATGGCAAATATGCTGTTTGGACCTTCTTAAAAGTAATTACTGAATCCCTGAAATCCCAGTACCCAGATATTCAGAAAGTTCATATATTTTCAGATGGTTCATCAGCCCAGTTCAAGAACAAGTATAACTTGATGAACTTGTCATATTTTAAAAGCGATTTTGGTTTAGACTGTATTTGGTCATTCTTTGCCACATCCCATGGAAAGGGAGCTGTTGATGGCATCGGCGGTAAGGTTAAGCGAGCAGTTGCTACAGCAGTCTTAACAAGAAAGTGGACAGTTCGTAATGCTGAAGAGTTTGTAGTTTGTGCTCGCTCTGTGACAAAGGCAATATCTGTCCTTTTCATTCCACAATCTGATATTGAAAATTGTGTGAACAGTTTGGATGAAAGGTGGGAAAGTGTAAATGCCATTCCAAACACACATTCCATACACCATGTTGTCCCTGTACCAGGAAAGCATGGTGTTTTGAAAGTCGGATCAACCTTTAGTAGCACGCTAACAGAGATCACCCTTAAGGAATCTGAACAGGACAAACAGGAAAAAGTTCAATGTGAAGACGAAGACATGATGACTACTGATCAAGAAATTATGACTATTGAAGAGTGTATGGAAAAATACGTAGTTGTGGAATACAAATCCAAGTCAGTGGACAATAAGTTGGTAGACTTGATCAAACCCTTGTATTATCTTGGGTACTGTAATTCCGTGCAAGATGGTAAAATTTGCATTCAGTACTTAAGAAAAAAAGATGGGAAGTTGCCTTATTATGTTTTTCCAGCTAATGATGATTTTGACACTGATGTTGGAATCGAACAGATTAGATGCTCGTTGCCTAACCCGAAAGAAATTCGTGGAAAATTGTATTTCAAGAATAACAAGTTTCTTAATTTAGTGCTTCCATAACATTTTAATTTACTATATCATTAATCATTGAAGTATGGATTTAGCTATATACGTTGTATGTAATAAAAATAATGCCAATTCATTTTGTTTTTATCTTGCTTGAAAGTTTCTTGCTTTTGGTTTGCATAAACTGTACGATAAATGCTGAATTTCTATTAATTTCTGTACAATGTCACACCCGTAACACCCTGTCACAACCGTAACAAATTTTTAATATATTTTTTTCTAAGGGACCAACAGGGAAAATTTAAAAAATTCAACTCTAAATAGTTAACTCTATATCTGTTGTAACAATTATATTTTTTTCATTTTGGTATTTTTCTTAAAGGGGCACAAAACGTGAAATGATCATCGAGCGGAAAAAAAATTGTCACCAATTGTGTCACAACCGTAACAACAATAAATTAATTTTTTGGTAATAAGTAAAATATTAAATGTCAATAAGTGAATGTTCCATATTGTACCTATAGATGAATGCTAACCCCAAAAAATGTTTGTTACTGTTTTCATATGACAAAGTAGACTTTAATCACCTGACAAAGGTGACCTGTGTCACAACCGTAACCAGGATTCGCTCTTAGGTATATTTTTATATATTTTGTTACTATAGAACAATTATTTGAAAAAAATAAAAAAATCAAGATGGCGCTATCCGCCATATTGGATTTTTTCACCTTTAATATAAGGCTATAGATTTGTCCAAAATTAAAAATTATTTTTATTTTAGTTCTATCTTTACTTTGATTTCTATTTTAGTTTCAATGTATAGATTATAAGTTTAGAAGATACTTTTTAGCAAAAATTTAGTATTTTTTAAAATTTTAAGATGGTGTCTTCCGCCATATTGGTTTTTACTCTTCGATTCATTTCTAGCGTTCTTTTTGGCCGAAATCGATAATTCTTTCTTTTCTAGGTGTATTTTGAGATAAAGAATTACTTAAACATTTAAAACAATCGAAATTCAAGATGGCGGCTTCCGCCATCTTGGATTATTCAACCAGTAATAGTACGTGATCCATCGGCCCGAAAATTAAAATTCTTTCTTCTGTAGATGTATTTTTTGATAAAGAATGGCTTAAACTACATAAACGTGGAATACAATTGAAAAATTTTGGATTTATTATAATTCAAAATGGCGTCTTTCGCCTAATTTAATTTTTTACTGTTAGTATTAGGCGATGTATTGGCCGAAATTAAAAATTATTTTTATTTCACTTGTACATTTTGCCTAAAAATATTTTTTAATAATGCACTTTTACGAAAACAAAACTTAATTTGACGTTTTTTTTGCCATATTGAACTTAGCCATTTAAATATTTTGCTATTCACCAATTCAAATTTATTTAAAAAAATTAACCTTTCTCTCATAAAATACTTCCTCTTTTCTAACAAGATTACTATTACACAACGAACCACAAGGATGCTTACGCATGCATCCTTAAGTACCCCTCACCCTCACATTAGGGGGGTAAAGAAGTTTTCCCCCGAACCCATAAATCCATGTAATGGCTTGGACTTTCTGAGATCTTGTTGAGCGGCAGCATTTCAAGAATATGGGATCAAAGGTCAATAAACATTCAGGAAATTCGGCAAGAAACACAGTATCCAAACACTAGAAGTGGTTAACCTATTAGAAAATTGCAGGGTGGGACTTAAATAGGAGAGAAAGAAATGAGACACCTACTTTTTCTTAAATGCTTAGAATTGAGACATCCGCACTTTACTGGAACATTACTTCAGATCGAGGTATGATTTTAATTAGTTAAGCTCTGCTGTTTTTTTTAAAATATTAATATGGAGATACAGCAATGTTTCTTTCAATTTAAATACAAGTGTCTAACAAACACTGAAAAATTGATTGAAGTGCGTAACCAGAGAATTAAAACAATTATTTCATGTAGTAAAATATATGGTGATGGAAAGCATACTGAACTTGAGAAATTGGTAGAAAATGAAAACGATAAACTCACCTGCCATAAGTCTTGTGTTTCGATGTACACCGATAAAAATAAAGTAAATGCATTTGAAAAACGCAAGCGAGATACTGAAGACAGCGTTGGGGAACAACCCGTAAAGGTCCTAAGATCTAGTTTACCAGTATTTGAATTTAAGCAACATTGCATTTATTGTGGAACTAACTGTGTTGTAGTAAAGGACAAGAAAAATCCTAACCGTTGGCGACCAGCCTACCTGACCTGATTAGAGAAAAACGAATTGATGATAGGAAAACAATAAAGCAACGTATACTGGAAGTTTGTAAACAGCATAACGATAGCTGGCCAGCGAGTGTAAGAGTAAGAGTGGAAGGAGCAGTTAGTGACTTAAATGCTGCCGAAGGAAGATATCACATGGAGTGCCGCAACAAATTTCATCGAGCATCATCAACCGTTTCTAAACAATTAACTGATGACAACACCGATTATGAGGACAAAGCCTTTTCAGTAGTTGTTGATCTTTTAAAATCAGATGAAACAAGAATATGGAATTCAATAGAACTATTTGAACTATACACAGAAAATGGTGGCTTTTGTTTCAATCGTAAAAAGAATCTATTAGATGCATTGAAAGACAAGTTTCAGTCCAACCTTATCATATTGTCATCACCTGGCTTCCAAGCCATTACGTGGATCTCCTATTTAAGTCCCACCCTGCAATTTTCTAATAGGTTACCACTTCTAGTGTTTGGATACTGTGTTTCTTGCCGAATTTCCTGAATGTTTATTGACCTTTGATCCCATATTCTTGAAATGCTGCCGCTCAACAAGATCTCAGAAAGTCCAAGCCATTACGTGGATTTATGGGTTCGGGGGAAAACTTCTTTACCCCCCTAATGTGAGGGTGAGGGGTACTTAAGGATGCATGCGTAAGCATCCTTGTGGTTCGTTGTGTAATAGTAATCTTGTTAGAAAAGATGAAGTATTTTATAAGAGAAAGGTTAATTTTTTTTAATAAATTTGAATTGGTGAATAGCAAAATATTTAAATGGCTAAGTCCAATATGGCAAAAAACGTCAAATTAAGTTTTGTTTTCGTAAAAGTGCATTATTAAAAAATATTTTTAGGCAAAATGTACAAGTGAAATAAAAATAATTTTTAATTTCGGCCAATACATCGCCTAATACTAACAGTAAAAAATTAAATTAGGCGAAAGACGCCATTTTGAATAATAATAAATCCAAAATTTTTCAATTGTATTCCACGTTGATGTAGTTTAAGCCATTCTTTATCAAAAAATACATCTACAGTAGAAAGAATTTTAATTTTCGGGCCGATGGATCACGTACTATTACTGGTTGAATAATCCAAGATGGCGGAAGCCGCCATCTTGAATTTTGATTGTTTTAAATGTTTAAGTAATTCTTTATCTCAAAATACACCTAGAAAAGAAAGAATTATCGATTTTGGCCAAAAAGAACGCTAGAAATGAATCGAAGAGTAAAAACCAATATGGCGGAAGACGCCATCTTAAAATTCTAAAAAATACTAAATTTTTGCTAAAAAGTATCTTCTAAACTTATAATCTATACATTGAAACTAAAATAGAAATCAAAGTAAAGATAGAACTAAAATAAAAATAATTTTTAATTTTGGACAAATCTATAGCCTTACATTAAAGGTGAAAAAATCCAATATGGCGGATAGCGCCATCTTAATTTTTTTATTTTTTTCAAATAATTGTTCTATAGTAACAAAATATATAAAAATATACCTAAACTATAAGTATTTTTGTGGTTTAAATATAGATCAAATGTATAAAAAGTGAAAAAATCCAATATGGCGGATTCCGCCATCTTGAATTTTTTATTTTTGAAATTTTCTTGGGAATATTGATTCTTTATTACTTAATGCATCTATTGATAAAAAAAACTATTCATTTTTACCGGATAGAACGTCAAATATTAAAAAAACAAAAATCAAGATGGCGGAGACGCCATCTTGAATAACTAAAAATGCTCAAGGGTACCAAAAAAGTACCTTCCAGATTCGTAATCTACACCCTCGAATCTATAAGAATCATCAATAAAAAAAACTTAACATCTCAGTGCAAGGTTCGGCCAAAAATCGGGGTTTGGCGACCTGACTATATGTAAGGGAGTGCACATTAAATATCCTTCAAAGTGGGGCTGGGGAGTCCAGTTGGCTAGCACTCGCCTAGCATGCGAAAGGTCCCAGGTTCGGGTACGGGCATCGGCAAAATAACCAACCTTATTTAAAGGCCCGTGCAGCCAAAAATGTCCGACGAATAATACCCTATGTAAGGGAGTGCACATTAAATATCCTTCAAAGTCCTAACGCTGCGCACGATGTCTCCCTAACGCTTGCGTTGGGTGCCTATTCAAGTGTCGGAGCTTGTCACTGGACTGTGGCTAAAAAATACGACGCCCATAGCCAATAGTCCTTGTGTAGCTCCAGTGCGACGATAAGTCAAACCTCACCTTCAAATGTGCTACATAACTACCTTTAAATGTGAAATCAAAAAGGTACTTAAGAACTCCCCTAGTTAACCGTAAGGATATATGATTGGAGTACTAATCTAGAGGTGTGTAACAACCCAATAAAGCAATAACTTCAAATTTAAAAGTAATTATGTACCTTTACATATGGCAATTTCAATAACATTAAAACCTAAAAATTTCTATGGCAGCTACCAGTTGTGCAATGTACGTTTTTTTCAAAAACCTCATTTATGATGTCCGACAGGTACTGGAAACTCATGTAGTGTACCAAATTTGAAGTCTGTAGTTATTTTAGTTTAAGTTGCAGAGTTGTTTCAGACAGACAGTCTAACAGACGGACCAATGTTCAAACACCACTTGCTAGGAATCAACACTCTCCGAAACATGCAGGGAACACAAAACCTCCGTTTCGGATTTTCCACCCATCGCAATAATTTTAATAAGCTTAATTTTTTTATTAGGTAATAAATTGAATGTAAAAAAATGACAGCAGTTTTGACAGTACATGTTGTTTACATAACAAACCCCAATATGCAGGCAAAATTAAAAATTCTCCGACTTTATTATGAGACTCATGTCACTGAATTAAGATTATTACTACTTACTCATTATTAGGATCAACATTCCCAGGTGGATCGCTGTTGTTCACTTCAATTGCGCCGGGTGGTAGCTTCAAATTTAATTTATTCTTCCCAAAATTCTTACTCATTTTGATGTGTTTTGTTCTACCAACTGAAGAGGATAAAGCAGGGCATACAGAACACCAAAAAGTTCACAGCGAAGGAAACAGCAAACACCTATTAATTACGTTCAATATGTTATTTACCTCGAAACACTAAAAAAATACTTTTTGTATACAGATTGACCATATTGATTATTGACAGACTCGGTATAATAGATATTAATACACCACAAACTGTTGTCGATTTTTCATTTAGGTTATCATTGAAGACACAAAGTTAGAGTAGTTCCCTACAGGTGTCGCAACAAAATTACTTCGTTTTATATGACGTCTTTCAATAGAAAGTGGAGTACAAAGTAGATAAAAAAGGTCTTTTCGTAGTGCACGGGTTATTTGTAGCAGGGAAAGGATTATCAACCAAAATGATCTAAATACCATGTCGACTATTTGTGGTGTGTGGGGGGAAAAATGGATTAAATGAGTCTTCTAATACACATAGTTATATTTTAAACTTTGATCTGATAAGCTTGTAATTGGCTTGCCCGCATTTGACCAATACAAGGAGGCGGGGCTTAGTTGCCGGGAAATTTGTTTGTGGGATACGTTTCGCATGTTTTGATCCCAGTCCATAAACTGTAATAACAGTGTTTTTTTACATGATCAGGAAAAATATTTAATTAAAGGAAACGATGACAAGTTTTAGAATAAAAATTGATATAAAAATCAAAGCAATAGTGGCAAATCAATGTAAGCAAATCAATGTAATGGTGGATTATATTTGTAGAATTGGAATTATGCTAAAAACAAAATGTTTTACATTCTGTTAAAATAACAAATACGATAAAAATCGAAGAACTGAAGTCAACTCTCTCCTACTCTTCGCTTCTAACGCTAAAAAAAGACGCTCATATCCATGTATGAATATGATATTAAAAAGGGATCCTTAAAAGAATGACTTTTAAATTAGTTTTCACTTTCGCCTAATTTGAAAGTGAAGGGGCACAGTAGCTTTAAGATTATGAATCCATCAAATAAGTAAAATGTGCTAGCTTAACAATAGCAAAGACATTTAATAAAGCATTAAAAGTAACAGAGAATAAGTTACAGCTAGGATAGAAGAATAAACATATACCGTTTCCTAAACTTTTATTATTAGAATATGAAGAAATATGTATCAGGAAAACTGGAAAAAAATACAATATTAACGTGGTAAAATAAAAAACAACAACAATAGTTTGCGTGATATTGGAAGTTGATAGGTATTATAGGTAATAATAGACTATAACATGGCCCTTTTAGAATGGTCAAAATATGCATAACAAAATACAAAACACAAAAATCCAATTTTGCATCTTTTTTTTTTGGTAAAAAATATTCTTGTTGGGATTTATGTTAATATTTTATTACTTGAAATGTTTTTTTGCAGGTAAAAAAACAACTTAACTTGCTTTTAGAATAAATAAATAAATAAATAAATAAATAAATAAATAAATAAATAAATGAATGAATGAATGAATGAATGAATGAATGAATGAATGAATAAATGAATAAATAAATAAATGAATAAATGAATAAATAAATAAATAAATAAATAAATAAATAAATAAATAAATAAATAAATAAATAAATAAATAAATAAATAAATAAATAAATAAATAAATAAATAAATAAATAAATAAATAAATAAATAAATAAATAAATAAATAAATAAATAAATAAATAAATTAAATATAAATATAATAAAAATAAATAAAAAAAATGAATAATATAATAAAAAAATTAACAAATAAAAAAAATAAAAATAAAAAAATGAATAATATAATAAAAAAATTAACAAATAAAAAAAATAAAAATAAATAAATGAATAAATAAATAAATTTGTTATCTTAAAAATATATATAGTTTTAAGTTACTTGAACCAATTTTTTTTTTGCAATTTTATCTCTAAATTTATTCACAGTATAAAGCGATTCAAAAATAAACACATGGCAAAAGAGTGACATATACACATTGAGCTAGGTCATACTTGGCAAAATAGCTCCTGCTGGTAAATCAAAGTTTGTATATTCTTTTTTAAATTTTAAAGCGTAAATTTTCTTATTTTGTTTGTTATATTTATAACATGAAATTTAGTTATTATAAAGACTTTAAATAAAATGTCTTTGTATAGAAAATAAAAATCTAGATTAACGGCGAATAAGCCTGTTGGACCGAAACAAATCAGTTTCCAAAACAAAATGCCGCAGTGTTAATCCAATGGAGAAAAAAAAATTTTTTTAGGCCACATTTCTGCGGCTGTAATGAAATTTTTTTGAATAATATTCTTATATTGTATTTTTTTTAAATTTTCAATAATTTTTTTTAACACAAAGTATTTGAAGCAATTTAAAATATGGGATTATAGAGACATGTAAGTTTATCTACATTTATCATTTTTAAAAAACCTTTTGAAAAAATAATCAATGCAGCTGGAGGAATCTGTTATAAGAAGTTACATAGAATAATTAAATAAAATAACTAATTGATGCACCACGGGCCATTTTACATGGTACAGTAAAGGATTAATAAAAAAATATTTACTTTAAACTTAAATAAAATTATTAATGGCATGTTCAATGCTTAACCATCTCAACAATTTCGTTTCATTTTCATTTTCGTTTTTAAAATAGACGCATCAAAAGACATATGGTGCAGTAAAGTATTAATAAAACTATTTAATTTGAAGTTAAGTAAACTTATTAATTAAAATAATTAATTACTGCACCATGTGCCATTTTACACGGGGCAGTAAAGGATTAATAAAAATATTTACTTTGAAGTAAAATAAAATAATTAAAATAAATAATTAATTCACCATGTGAAATTTTACATGGTGCAATAAAGTATTAATAAAAATATATACTTTAAAGTTAAATAAAATAATTAAATTGGCATCTTCAATGCTGAACTATCATTATTTGCTCAACAATTTCGTCTAAAGAAATAAAATAGACGCATCAAAAGAATGGATAAAAAAATTCTTTGCTGATTTAAAGCTGTTGTCATTTCCAATAAAATGGAAGAAAAAGTTTCCACTTTGTTTTCATCTTTTATTTTTTGTTCAAAAATCCGTAAGGACGGCGGAACTTTTTAGATTCAGCTGGTTTTTATTGATGTTACGCTGAAGAAATTTTTGTGCTTTTAAGTGATATTTTTCTTATTTTATATCTTTTATGTGTGTAAAAGTAACGGATCTCCTATGTTAACTCAATGGGAGATACGCCAATTTCCTCGAGTGCGGAGCGATATGACGGGGGAGATTTTTCTTTATCAATCTTGAGGCTTCTTCTAAGTAACTTTTGTCCATTTTTTACAAAGCAATCTCAAAAAATATTACGCTCGATTTACGATGAAAAGACGGGAGAAAAAATTAGATGTTCTGTGGACTCACTCATTTCATCTATGTTAAAGTAAAAAAATGTTGTTAAATTCATTTTATTGGCCGTTACAAATAAATTTTTAATTACGAACTGTGGCAGCTAAATAATAATTTTTTGATAGTTATAGTTAGTAATAGTTATATAATAATCACAACAACTGCTTCGCGTCGTCATCGTTAATAAAAAAGGTATTTCACACTCAATAAACCACTTTATTCGTTATTTCAAGACATATTTGTATGAGTTTTAATAGTTTTTGTTTTCAGTTAGAGTGTAATATTAATTATTTTTTTCTTTCAATTTTGACGTAACAGGGCGCACAAATATCAGAGTATCTCAAAGTTGCAGCCAATCAGAGCAGGCGAAATTTCGTCGTCTGCTCTGATTAGATAGTGAGGTTTATTTACTCCCGGATGCGTGCGCAACTGCAAACTTAATCTGTGGTTGACTGTAGGTGTTAACAGTTCCTCAGGAATAAAAAAAAATGCAATTGGTCAAGGGGCCCGGATAACCGAGTGGTTTGGACCATTACGCTAGAAGTCTGCGCGCTGTAACGGATGCGGGTTTGATTCCCACCTTTTCCCTGGGTGTACTTTCCTTCTGTGTGACAGTAAAAACCTTTCTTTGTCTGTCACTTGACGAATGCTTATAGGCGGGTCTCTGATGAAGCACACAAGCCGGAATATACATGTACCTACCCCTACTTAATTGGTCGATGAATGTAGTGGGCGGAGCTTACTGTTTCAAATCACAAATCAACGAAACTACTAATGAAATCCAGGAATGAAAGCAAGAATAATTATTGTCACTTGAGACAAACCAATTGCAAGTTACTATAACAGTTTGCAATGTGTACTTAAACACAAAATAGAAAATTTTCAAAAGAATTTCATGAATATTACATTTTACCTAAATTAACAGTGCAATTTAATACAATTCTTTTAAGCAAAGAAAAAAAATCCAAAAAAAAAACCCACATAATTAGCATTTGTTTTTTAAAAACAACAAACGTAAATTTTCAGTAGAATATATGGACGGCGATTAATTGTAACCTTAATCGAAATTCTTTCCAATTTGTAACCCAAAACCAATCAAAAGGTCGCGAATTAATTAATTGAAGACAAAGAAAGACTAACATTCTTGCAGCATGCCGGCTTTGCTGAAAACATACTATTTTCACTTTACATAGCTAATTTGATAGTGTACTAACTAATATTTTTACAACTGTATGGCACAGAACGTTTTATAGGACAGCAGATATTTATGACAATGCTCGGATTTGAACCTGATACCTTCAATAGGACGGAGTTATGTTTTTCTTTACGATTTGGATGTTAAATAATTGCTTTTTTTTTGTTAAAATTATAATTTTTTCTTTAAAAAATAAACGGATTTTCCCTGTAAGTTGAAAAAGGGACTGTCTGTTCCATATGGAGCTAAATGCATTAGTTTTGAAATCACAACTTTTGCAAAAGAATTGCTTTACCATGTTATCCCATTTTCACCAGTTATGGCAATCGTCATAACATCGAAATAAAATAAATTTGAAACGAATATATTATCTAGTTATTTAATTATATATATTTGAAGCTTTAAAATGCCAAAAATATACAGCAGATGGTGACACTATTTAAAAATTTCATCAATTAATAATAAAACAACCGGATGTTATTTTCTTTTCAATTTTGTTTTAAATTGATGTTATGATGATTCCCATACCTGGTGAAAATGGGATAACATGGCAAAGCGATTCTTTTGCAAAAGTTGTGATTTCAAAATTAATGCATTAGCTCTATGAGACTGACAGTCCCTCTTTTTTCTGAGAGTTTCTACATCATCTGAGAGTTTTTTCTGTAATCTGTAAAAATAATATTTTTTTACAGTTTAGTTCCATCGGTATCTAAAGCCAGTGAGACGTACTCCTATAAAAATTGCAAGCGTCTTATAACATCTAAACACTTGTTGTACCATTAGAAGAAATCGATTGATTTGTATTCCAATTGCCTCCGATTCTGTTCATTATAGAAAATCTGTAATTAATTTAGCATTTTTTTAATAAGTTTATTTTTCAAATACAAAATTGGAATTCATTTGTTCTAACAGTGTTAAAATTTCTCATATGGTATAACGCATTTGCAATTTTTTTTATTGGAGATGTGCACTGGCTTTAATTTACTAATGATGAAATGTCATTATCAATTTACCAAAGGAATTGATGACCATTAGTCATTGCCTCTGAGGCAAGTGAAGATCTATTGAGACACACACGTACAAGAATTGCAAACACAACATAATTACACGTGAACTTTTCGCGCTATTAGAATAAATTTTTTCCTATTTCTTATTATAATATAAATTTATTGAAAAAAAATGATAAAATTAAAGGATTTTCTATACTGAATGAGAGGTAACTATAATCAAAGGCATTCAATTTGTTCTAATATTGCAAAAAGTTCTCATACGATATAGAACGCTTGAAAATATTAATAGGTTTAGTAATTAAAATAGGTCCTTAAAAACTTTGAAAGTATCTTTGAAACTATTCACTGCAAAAAATATTTTTAAAATTATTAATGTGCTAAAAATTTTAAATTTAAAACTCATTCCGCGAAAACAAATTCCATTTTCATTGTTAACTACAAATTTAGTTCATTTGTTTATTTCACAGAGGGTAGGTAGGTACATATATATTGTAGCTTGTGTGCTTGCCAGAGAACCGCTTATAAGCTTTCGTCAAGTGGGACAGTCACAGAAAGAGTTTTTTACAAGCACAAGAGACACACAGAGAAAGGAAAACACAAACACATATACAATTAACAACATTTATTGACGGTCAAAAACATCCATGCCAGACCGGGATTCGAAACCGACCCCAGCAGCCCAAAGGCTAGCGTCCTAACAATTGCACCACCGGGAAGACTCACAGAAATTTAAATATAGGTTTAGTGTCAAATACAATTTTTTCAAACAGGCAAATGCAGTCTAATTTCGTTTCTAGTTGGACAGCTCATTGCCCATGTTATAAACACGATTTCGGTGTTCAAACAAATCTTCAATCGCAGAAGACAATTAAAAGTTTTCTTTTGCTACGGGCATCAATGAAGGTTTATTCCGTTGTAATGTAAAGTGGTTTAGCATTTGGGTCATGGGTTTTTAATTGAAAATTTCCTGGAAGCTAAATACCTATCTATTTCATGTTTAGTCGAAAGCGGGTTGTTAAACAAAGTATTTTACAATGGGTGTTTAAACAAATTTAAGCTATTTGAAGTAATTTGTTATTGTTAGATATTATTATTTATTTCAAAGCTCTTATTTGGTGTTGTATCCATTATTATTTATTTTGAAGCTATTAGTTTGTGCTACAGATATTATTATTTATTTTCAAATTTTGTTGTTAGTATTTATAATATTTAAGTATTAGATATAAAAATGCTATTAGCTGAAGATATTTAAGCAAGAGTTGGATGCCTTTAAAATGTTTCAAAGGTGGTTTATTGTTTTGCAATTTCTGTGTGCGAAATAGCAAAAAGAAGCTAAAATCCTTAATTTAGACAATATTTATTTTAATTAATAATAATTTATATAACCCATCAACATATCACAAACCAATTCATAAGCATTTGTTGCCTTTTTTTCCATTTTCGGCATTTTTGTGTCTTTTACATTGGATTTTTGTGCAACACTCTTATTAACCATAGCAGTCAATAGAAGCTGATTTTAAGCGAACTAATTTTCCTAATCATGTATGAATATTTTATTTCGGCGTGGATCCAAAACTATTTTTCAATGCTTTAGGTTTACCCAAATTAAAAAGTGTTCTTTTAAAAATCAACGTTTACAAAAAAAAAAAAAAAAAAAAAAAAAAACAGGCATCGCATGATGACTGTATTCAAACATATGAATATATTTTGATGCTTTGTTTAGATTAAGTTCATTGAACTTTATTTAAAATATAAAATATTTATATTCCTCTTCATAAGAAACCAATTTGATGAACTAAGTATTTAGAAACAACTTTAAAATACAAAATCAGTTTTTGAGAAACACAAAATATTCAAAATTATCTTTCGACCTTAATTGGTCTAGACATTTCAACTAATTCCAACATTTCTTATATAAAAAAAAACTAAATACTAAACATTCAGCTCTACTGATCTATTAAGAGTTTGTCTGTATGCATTCCTAATTTGAAAAGACATAAGTAAACAACATTTAAGAACGAAAAAGAATTTATGCGTCAAGGAAAATAACCCCATTTTAGAGCAATTGAAATTTTACCCGAAACGGACAGACTTAATTTGCATTGAAATAAGCAAGCATATAAATTTGTTAGCAGAATTTTTTTTAAAAAAAGTTTTTCTTTTTACGTCTAATTTCTTTATCATATTTTAATATGAATGCAACTAACATTTTATGGCGTTTGAGGAATTAAGAGTTTGGGAATACGACTCTTTATTCTAAAAACTATAAAAATAGAAAAAAAATTAAGATCTTTAATTTTATTTCCCTAATATCTCTATTACGGCAACAAACTTCTTTTTTGTACAATTACGTTATTTAAATTGATAATAATATGTACATGCTTTTAAGGAACCAGTGAGTAAAATTTTAAAACTCGAGATTTTTTTGTAAATTTAACTTTTCTTAAAAGTGTGACTTTATACACACGACTGATTTGAATAAGTAGGAAATTTTGAACAGTATTAAACAAATAGGTTCGTAACAGAATCTGTCATTTAACTCGCTTCCACACAACAGTTGTATTAAACATTTACATGTTAAATTTGGCTAGTTTCATTTATTTTATTCGTAAAATTCAATAATTATTACTTATCGTTTGCAAATATTAATTTATATTTCTAAGAATAAATATGTAATATTCCCTCGCTTTTAAAGAAGGAAAACACTTCATATCCACATACAAAGAATCTCGTATTGAAATAAATTGGACGTCATTTCAAACTGATCGATGTGGCAAAAATAAATGTATTTTAATTTACACTTGTATATAGCAATTGTAGTTTGGGCTATGAAAGTGAGTGACGGGCTGATGGTAGGACTGAGCGGTTATAATACCTTCCACTTTTTACGTTATAAACGTAGTGTGGAAGCTGAAATGAGTTTTTAAGAATGAGTGCATTCAATGAAAGAACCCATTTTCGACAAAATTATAAGTTACAACTTCCTCAAACTAATGCGACGTTGCGATTTGATATTAGTTTAGCTGCTGCCAGTTGGAAAAAGCAATTAACGGCAAGCAATTAAGCAGCGCAAAGGAAGAACAACTTAGAAATATATATTTCCAATCTACTTTGGGTCGTTCATTCTCTGGAATATATGATTGGGATGTAATTGCTGGGGTATTTTTTAGGTTTAGCAATTAACGAGAATTGTTCACCATTTGTTATCAAGAGTTACAAAAACAGCTCGTTGTAGAAGTGACGTGATAATATTAGTAATAGTTGAACGGAATTAGTATTTGAGAAACGATTGATGGAAGTGTATTGAAAATGTGGTTGTTTAAATAGAGTTCTACAAAGAAGATTTTTTAAAAAATAGTTCTTTCATTCCAACAGTTTTATTTAAACAGTTAGGGAGGAAGTGAGGTTATAATTGTAATAAATAACCACATTTGCATATGAGGAATTATTGATATCTATGTATCGCAAATACGTTTATTTAAACACTTCTACAGAAAACACGCAACTATTTAAATAATTATTTTATTGCTAAAATGTTTATTTAAATAGTAAGAGCAGATAACCAGTGAAGTTATAATAATACTAAACACATAATAGTAATAATTATACTATACGCTTGTACTTTTGGTATGCAAATGTGTTTAGTTAAATAGTTCTAAAAAGAAGATTTGTTTATTTAAATAACTTGGAAGTTAAATCATTTTTATTTAAATAGTTAGAGATGAAGTGATGTTGTACTTGTAATAATTTAACCGTATTTGCATATGAGGAAATATTGATAGCTTTGCATTGCAAATGCGTTTATTTAAACACTTCTGCAGAACAAATGAATTTATTTAAATAGTACTTATTTTATTGTTAATGTGCTTAATTAAAAAGTAAGAGCAGATAACCAGTGAAGTTATAATAGTAATAATTATACTATACACCTGTACTTTAGGTATGTAATAATGTGTTTTGTTATTTGTACAATGGACCAGTGGACGCAGTGCTTGGCCCTGACAGGCCACCCCACTCAACTCATATGTGTTTCGTTAATATATTTCTGTAGGACAAATGTGAATGGATGCTCGAATATGATGTAATATTTGAACTGTACTTAAGAAACCAGAGAGTTCTACAGTAGGGTAAAGGAACGACTCGTACTGAGCTCACTACGGAGCAAGAATAGAGTGTCAAAAGTGCTAGTTAATTTATAATTTTGTAACTGAGAAAGGAAGTACACCCATGGCAAAGGCGGGAATCGAAACGCGCCCGTTACAGCACGCGGACTGCTAGCGTTATGGCAAATAATCCAAACCACTCGTCCATCGGGCCCCTCATGCCACCTTATATTGTCTCCGTGTTGGTCCATGGTGCTGTTTCCAGGTTCAGTCTCTACCATACTATAGAACTCTTTGCAAGAAATATTTTATAGTTATGCATTGAAACTGTTTTTAATTAAATACTTGTTTAAAAAGAAGAGGGGTTTTCAAATGTTATATTTTTAAAAATTCTAATAATTAAAAAAAACATGTTCGCGTGTTTTACCTTACAGTTTCTCATGTTGAGAAATAAATAGAACACGTCAGTTCTTTAAATTAGGGTGGAAACAGAAAAAAAACCTTTGTTTAAGTTGTAGTAGCATAAGGACGACGTCAGTTTGAGATAATAATTCAGTATCTTTAAAAAGAATGAAACGTACCTCTTAAATGCTATTATAAAAATCGAAATGATATGCATTATGTGTAATGAGGTTAATTTTTTTTTTAATTCGCCTACAATTTTTAGGGAAACATGTTTGAGGAGTTTCTCAAGTCGGAAAACACACCCAACAATTTTTTAAATTAAAACGACTAAATAAAAATGTCAACTGCAGTCACTAGAGAGTGACGTACACTCTTAAAACAAACGAGTGAATTTAACTCAGTCTGATTTAATTTTCACTCTTTTCAGTGTCGAAAATGCACTTATCCTATTGGTGTGGATTTCATTCTTTTGTTGAGTTAAAACTCTGACAGGATCAGTCCAAACGCGTGATTTTAACTCAGTCTGAGTTCATTTTCACTCATTTCCCGTGTCGAAAATGCACTTCTCCTATATGAGTGATTTCACTCTTTTGTTTTAAGAGTGTACGTCCATTTGCGATATTAATCTAGTTTCTTTTCAACGAACAAAACAATATAAATGTCTCTGCTTCAACCCTGCAATGTCACTAATATAAGAGCAAGTATCCTCAAACAAAAAGTTTCCCAGAGTACTTTTCCTTGTTCCACCTATTTCCTATACTTGAATTAGCGGCCGACCGTTTCCGCTGAGGAAAGAGGCTCGAAAAGTTTCAATTAACGATGTGTTTAGTGAGAGGGGGATCTGTTTCAAGGACTTGCGAAAATTATTAGAGTAAAGTCACCCGATACCGACTTGAATTAAAGTTTAATGAAAAGTCTCCAGGGTTGACAAACTTTTTGGTAAAAAAGTCAAGAACTATTTAAGGACATTTCAAGGATACATTTCTTCATTTTCAAGGACTTTATAATATTCTAACATGCAACACCTTAATATCACGATAGTTTTTAAAACACCTAAGAGCTGTCTAACTTTCAAAATGAACTTAAATATGTGTTATAAAAAAGCTATTTAGTTAAAAAAAAATTGATCTAAAATCACTTGATCTGCTTTCTTTTATTATGCATACAATAAATCAAAAAATAAAATATAAACTGATTCACATTGAAATCGTGCTTTTAATGAAGCCAAAATTAACATTTGCAACACTTCAAGATAAATTTGTCAGCTAAAAAAACTAAGGACTTTTCAAGGTGGATAATGTTTTTCAAGCACTTTCAAGACCTTGAAAATCAATGTTTTTTTTTCAAGGATCGTGGCGACCCTGAATCTCGCTCGAACGATTTCTTTCACAGCTGCTGCTGCTTGTGTGTATTGCAATGGGATTTTACTATACCAAAACCGACCTTAAGTTTGCAGCAGAGAAATGTACTACGCGGAGGAATTTGCGTAAACAAGGCGGCTGGCGCCGAAGCTTCGCCTGCTCCGATTGGTTGATAATTTGACCCTGATATTCGTGCGCCGTGTTACTTCAAAATCGAAGGGTAAAATAATTAAAATAACACTCTAACTGAAGCTAAACTAATAAAAATAATAAATTTATGTCTTAAAATAACAAATAAATTTGTTTATTGAATGTTAAATACCTTTTTGTATTCGATTCTCGCCCTCAAAAATGAGAACTATTTACCCTCTTTCTCGTAGAACATTTGTATACTGCAAACTTAAGGTCGGGAGAGGTATAGCCTCTATGGTTAATTTATTGTATTAGGTTACGTTGAATCATCGCAGCACAAGAGCGAGCGACACAAGGGCTATTGGCGGCGGGTTTCGTAATTTGGAACCACAATCAAGTGATGACCCTTCACCAGAGTAGGCACCCAACGCAACTTTTAGGAGCTATATCGTAAGCTTCGTTGGAACTTGTAGAGCATATTTAAAGTGCACTCCCTATACATGGGGTATTTATCGTCGAACTGTGGACTGTTTGGCAGCACAGGCCGTTTAAGGGGGTTCAGTATGTTGTATATCGGTAATTTTAAATTGGCCAATTGCAATGTACTTTTTCACAATAACTACTGATAAGATCATCTTAAAATTTTCTCTGTGTGTTATACCAACCTTATATATTAATCTGAGGTTATAAGTTTTTTGTAAATAACTGTTAGATTTTTTAAAATAAAATAAGCTTTAAAGTACCCAAAAAATCATGAAATTTTTCACTTTTTAGCCCCATAACTTTTTTTCACTTTAGTTTTATTAAAATTTATAACCTCAGATTAACCTATACTATGTATTACATCATATAAAAAAATTTCACGAGAAAACGTAGCATAGTTTTTGAGAAAAGGTACATCGAAGTTCAAAAAATCAAGTTCAGAGAAAAACACGTTTAAAGTTTTTATTGTTAACCCATTTCCTTACGAAGCCATGACATTAAAATGGCTTTTAATGTCAAAAATATTTTTCCAATTGTCGTGATACTTTGTGACATTATTAATAAAGGTTGTAATAGTATTTTAAGCCAATAATTTTTGTTTTGATTTTTTCCCCGATTTGAGGGTATTAAACCCCCTTAAAGGTCGGCAGCTATATTTTCAATGTTTGGTGACGGAATCTGGTATCTTTCGCATGAAAGGCAAGCGCTTTATAGACTGGGCTCTCCAGGTCCCTACCCGCTATAAATTCATTTGCCATTCTAAAAATACCAATGGCTATGTGTATCATGGTATAACCTATTCAAAATCCATCTAAGATGAAAGAAAACATTGCTTCATTGGCTTTTAAGGATTTTAGTTGAACTAACTTAGTACAAGTCACCACGGTCAAGTGACGAGGAAATTTCTCAAATTTAATACATCATTCTTATTGCCAAGACTATAGCGATGCCTCTGAAAAAAAAAACAAGCATTAGAGTGTTAAATGTCAGAAATATAAATTTATTGCAATTTCTTTTACAAGTAAATTTAACTTAAAGTAAAAAATATAAATTTTATTTCAATTTTTTAAATTTAATAATGATATAGTTCTTTACGACAAAAAAAATCTTAAATCAATTTGTTAAAGGAAGTGAAGAAGAGATTTGCGTGCAAGTACTTAAACATGCAATTGGTAAATGTGCAATTAAGACGAGTGTTAGAAAGAAGAAGAGTGTTATCCAAATGTCTTTTTTTTTCGATATTTAATTTATAAAAACATTCGGCACTTAAATTAACCTGGAATAATTGGGATTTTATATAAGTTTATTTTCCGAAAATCGATTTCAGATACGTTTCACTCTGCAAATGAGTTATTGATTATATTTCCACTTTCTCCAAGAAATATTCTCTTAAGAAAGAAACAGAGAACATTTGAAGAGCTTAGTGGAAGAACGTGCTAAGTGACAAAAATTTGAAAATCAGAAAATGAGCTTTAAAGTTTTTAGTTAGCGCTTAAATCCGTTAAAACGGTACTTGTAAACTGTAAAATGCATACTTTGCCCTGAGTTTATAACAAAGAGGAAGCTTGTTATCTTTAAAGAAAGGAGTGATAAGTTCAATGGCAACAAAACTGGGGCCGTGGGTAGCCTAGTTGTCAAGGCTTCGTTCTCGGAATCGGAAGGTCCCGCGATCGAGTCCCGATGCCACTGAAGACCCATCGAGTATATGCGGAAGAACCTGCTCGTTAAATCTGTGGGTCCGAAAGTTCTGTGGGCATTCATGGCGCAGTATACGGGTACAGGTTCCTGGAGACTATTTCCCTCCCCTTCAGGGACATGTCAAAATTGCGGAGGTTACGATAGATGGCAGCATTTGTATTTTATGTGTTTGTGTGTGCGTGTGTTGTGTCTGTCTTACTTGTCTCTCTTAAGAAGATTTATAAGCTGGTCCATAACCAAGCACACAAACCTGAATATACATGTCTAATAACCCCCAACCGACACAAAACTCTCAATTTTTCCAAAAATGTTATTTAGTACGTTCTCCCACTAAGATTTTCATTTATTTAACACCAACTGTAGCTTTGCGTGCATAATCTAGCTTTGTGTGAATCAATAATATGGAATTTTCGAAATTTCAAAAATAAAACAGTTTTGGTTAATTAATAAATTACTAACTCATGAGTAGACACGTATGACATGATCACTCTTAGTTTATATGTTCATAAGTATAGAAAAATAAATGAACTCAAGCAATTTTGACCGTTAAGGGGGAAAGGGTGCGCTGGACCGAGGATCTCCAAACTCAAGTGCCTCAATGTTAATCCAATGGGGAAAAATTATTTTCTTTGCCACATTTCTCCGGCTGTATTGAATATTTTTACAAGCGGATTTTTTTATGTGATAAATGTAGCTGACTTACAGGTCTCTATCTTCCCACTTTTTGAAATTGCTTCGAATATTTTGTGTAAAATAATTTATTGAATATTAAAAAAAATATTCGTACTAATTTCAAAAAGTGGGAAGATAGAGACCTGTAAGTCGGCTACATTTATCACATAAAAAACTTTGGAGACCCGCGATCCAGCGCGCCCATTCTCCCTTTAGTATATGAATAAGTTTCGCGATATCTGTAATGAGAAATGAGGGTTAGAAGTAAAAAATTTTTGAAATTTTTTTGCACTCTGTCCCGTAAAATAATTGGTAAATAATTTTGTTATTCGCGTTTTAGTTTGCATGATATTATGAAAGGTAATTTGTAATTTGTTTATCGAACAAATCATTGGTTACTTTCGTTGTTTTTTTGCATGATTTTAATTTCACTTTATTCAAGCTAACTAAATTAGTTTAAAAGGGCCCAAAAAGTTTTAAAGGTACTTCTTAAGTAAGCAATTATTCTTCGAAATTACTTTTTAACTGTACAAATTTTGGGTTTGTGTGTAGTAAATGTTATTATAAATGTTTTTAATTACATTTCCCTAAAGTTTGGTATTTTAAATTATCAGAATAGTTAATATATCATTAACAAAGCACGCAATGCTTTGGGCAATGCTTTAGAATCCATTTAAATGTAAATTCATTCAACATAATTTGTAGTCTAATTTATATTGTGCAGGGTCTATATTTTTAATTACAACTTTTAAATTTATATGCAAATTACGCGAATATATTAAAATTTAACTTGTTAATTTCGCTCTTTAAAGTATCGCGTTAAGCATACGTCTTTGTATTCGGATGAATTGTAAGCAGTTTAAGGATTTTAAAAACATATTTTAGAAACATTTAATATGAAAATCAATTACTTTTGTATAAATAGTAATTAATTATTTGAGAACAAATTTAAAATAATAAATAGTTTTGTAAAAATTGCCTTGTAATAACATTTCTGCACAGGTAGAGCATTATTCATTAATTCATAAATTAATTCTTTTCATTTAAGATGCACATTACAGAACAATCCAATAACAATACACATCTTTATCATAAAGAAAAAATCACATAATTCATAGAGATAAAATTCCCTCATAAGTTTAATATTCATTTACACTATTATATTTATATTTCATGACAAATAACGCACATGTAAAAGAATATATGATTTTATGGAGATGATTTCGTTTATTAAGACTTAACTCTTAGTTTCTGTAACAGAACGCAAGACTTCATTCTAATTGTGTACTAAAAATGAAATTGTCATTTTGAAAAATTAAAACCCAGCTTTCAAAGAAATAAAAAAGTCTGACTAGAACATCATCTTCCAATCGAATTATTTTCTACCTATCGAAGATACCATCGAGAAATAACTTCTTGCAGGCGTTATTTCTGAGTTCTTTCTCTTTTTAAATCAATTAAACTCCCACCGGAAAGCCTATGGGTTAAGGTTTCTCCAAATCCCATTTACTTTAGACGCCTCCCTACCCTACCCCAATAGATGCACAAGAAATAACATTTATTCGTTTTTTACTTGGTCTACGAAATATCGTAGCAGTCAAAATTGTTCATACTCCCGGGATATTTTGGTAATTTTTTTCAGCTTCTCACCTAATCTACTTTATGCAACATTTCATATTTTCTACAATTTGATATTTAATACAATTTAAATATTTTATACAATTAAATATTTTATGCAATTTAATATTTTATGCAATTAAATATTTTATTAAAGTTCAGCGTATGCACACATATTCACAGCACATTTTTCTATATTTTACAGTAGATTTTCTGTACACACAGTTTATGAAACTGTAATTTTCAGGTTATTGGAACTGAATCGTGGCTGAGGCACATGAATTTGGAATCTACAGAACTACTAAAGACGTTGCGTAGACCATCAAGTGTGCAGTATTCTGACTTGCAAATATTTTATCGTATAAAAGCGACATTGAACAGGACATTGGATTTCTACATACTTACTTACTTACTCCTCGGCACTACGGTCCATGAAGGGCCTTGGCCTCCTTTAACACACAGCGCCACTTTTTCCGGTCCTTGGCTTTGACCCTCCAATTTTTAACTTTAATTCTTCTCAGATCTTCTTCCGCCTCGTCCAGCCGTCTCTTCCTAGGGCGTCCGGCTCTACTCTTTCCCTCTGGCTTTCCTTTAAAGATTTTCCTTGCTGCTCTTTCATCACCCATTTACATACTTGAGCCAAATCCCTTTTTATATGTTATTTTGTTTTGAATTTTAACGAGACCATCTGTTCATTTGATGTTCAGTTCAGTTTTGGTCCCTTTTCCTCAGAAAAGGTATTAAGTTGATTGGAAATAGTACAGCATAGTGCAACAAAATTTCCTCCAAAACTTACTTTTAAATATATATTTGTTTGAAGAATTTGTTTAAGTAACGAATATATTTGTCGGAGTTTTTTTCAAGCGTGGAGAATATAAACTACACTCTTAAAACAAAAGAGTGAAATCCACTCCAGTTGGAGAAGTGCATTTTCGACACCCTAAAAGCATGCATATTTTCTCAGACTGAGTTAAAATCAATCACTCGTTTGGAGTGATCCTGTCGGAGGTTTAACACACAAAGGATCTACTCCAAAAGGAGAAGTGCATTTTCTAGTCTGGAGGAGTGAAATCCACTCAGACTGAGTTAAATTAGGAGTGTTTGTTTTAAGAGTGTAGCAAACAAAACAGTTGTTCTCGAAAAATACCCCGTCTGCTTCCCAGTTTCCACCCCTTCCACTGTTTGTTTATCGGTGACGTTTTCCAGATTCCCCAGAAGCATTTCCTAAATCTTATTTATTTTGCTTTGTTGTCGGCCAGTGTGGTTGGGTTGCAGGTTCGAGTCCCCCTCCTCCTCCACCCTCCATGGCTGAGGAATAAACTATTTTCTTCTTATTCCCCCTCATTTCTTTCACTGTAACGAGATCAATACTGTGAAAAAAATTAATGGTATGTGTTACTTTTCCGAAGAGAGGATAGTTTTGTAATTTTCTTTTTTTAGAGTACTGTTGGATTTTGTTTTGTTGTGACTTGGTGTCCCGGAAGGGTTTAGTTGGAAGTTTTGAGTTTTTTCGATTAACTTTAAATTTCTGAGGCTAAGTTTGGTTATTGGTGTTTAGTTTGATGAATAAATACTGG
Organism: Hylyphantes graminicola; assembly: GCA_023701765.1. Lineage (NCBI taxonomy): Eukaryota > Metazoa > Arthropoda > Arachnida > Araneae > Linyphiidae > Hylyphantes > Hylyphantes graminicola. The sequence continues at coordinate 9,329,423 of CM043113.1, forward strand.
GGGCGCTGCCTGCTAACAGCTGTCCATAACTGCGTCTGTAAACTTCGCAATTTTATATATACCTTAGTTTTGTATGTATTAAATAAATTTGCTAACGTAAACCAGGGTGATTGTTACCATTCATAATTGAAGAGTACACTTGAAGAACTGCTTGATTTATTTAGAGTCTTTCCGTAATCGTGTCTGCTTGGCGGACATTGGCAACCGGAAACCGGTTTTTCTTAAGGTTCTTCATTTGCTGTACAAGCGTAGTGACTCATTCCACTGATGTCTGACGTGAATCAGGGTTGCCGTGAAGGATAAACAAAGCGAACAACCGGCTTCTTTACACCAGTTTAGGCGATTTCTCGCTCTCATCCCAAAGAGGCTATTAAGGAAAGTCTTCTACGTAATCAAGCGGTTCTTCCCGTGTACTCTTCAATTACAGTCCACTTAAATCTCAACGTCAAATCAATTGGTGTAAGTTTTGTACGCCACACTGCAAATTAAAATCCAGTAATTTTCTAGCACATGGTGAAGGCAAAAATGCTGTCATCACAATATAATGTGAATTTACATAAGCAGCACATTTTACAGGAAAAATATGTACATTATCTATGATCTAAAATTCATTGTACTGCTAATTTTACAGAAAGTAATGTAAATTTACGTATGATACACGCTAGAGCCATTTGGACTTTGCACTCCTCAAATTTAACGAGCACGTCTGTCCCAGTGTACCCGGGCACCTCCGTGATTAAATAATTTATTTCCTCAGCAGAAATGTGTTTTCTAGGATGACTGGTAGTGGGGCAGATTCGAACCCTCGTTCTTCAGTGAAGGTTCAATTTCAAGCAATCGTAACGTCTTCAACCACATAACTAAGCTAAACTCCTCGGCACAGCAGCCCAATAGTGGTCCCATCAAGGCCTGCTGTGCCCATTTCATCTAACTGGAGCAAAAGCTGTTGGGTGCTAGACATATGTCCCAGAAAGGCGGTTAATCTCACTAGGAACCCTCAGTGTTCAGTCCCCAAGCATGCATGGTTCTTATTTTATCGACCCACTTAAGGAATGAAAGGGCGAGTCAACCTCGCCCAATCCTGGATTCGATCCCCCGGGCCTGTGGCATCACAATGCGAAGCTCTACTGCCAAGCCATTGAACATCAAAAAAAAAAAAAAAAAAAAAAAAAATATATACAATTTTACAGATATTTTTGTACTGTGCATTTATATCGTATTGCAATTTTATTTAACACCCGAAAAAATGCTTCCTCAATTTTAGAGTCAGGGTCAAGAGACGAGACCAAACAATATACAGAAAGTAACATCAAAACATCAGTTTAGTGTAAGAATGGAAAACGGCTTCTTACAAACAGGTATGATAACACCCGAGACGTGGGGCCCGGATGGAAAAGTGGTTAGCCTGCTGTCTGCGCTCTGTAACGGGTGCGGGTTCGTTTCCCCCTTTGCCCTGGGTGAACTTCCTTTCTCTGTGACAGTAAAACTCTTTCTGAGTCTGTTTTACTTGACGAAGGCTTATAAGCGGGTCTCTGATCAAGCACACAAGCAGGAATATTATATGTACCTACCATCCTTACCGAGGCGTACCTGTATTTTCTGTTTTCGAATATATGAACTAAAATTGCACCAATACTGTTTTAATAACTTTTAAAACCAAGCCTTCAAAATAAATTTCAATTAAAGTAACTTTATTATTTTGATTTTTAAGCTTCGACAGCCTTGAAAAAGCGTAGTAACAAATTACTCTTCTCATTAATTGCGTCAGAAAAAAATTGCATATCAAGTAGATCCATACGTTTTCTTTGCTTTTTCCTTTTTAAAAACACTCTTATCCGAATGCAAAACAAAGAAATCGGTTAATTCCACAGACAGATTTCCCTACACGTTACTACTTTCACGAAATGTTAAAGGAAAGAAATGCAATGGAAAAACTCTCTAAGTGACATAACCTCTTTTTACAATGAGCCAATCAAATGCAATAAAAAAAAACGTAATCCGGATTAAGTTATTAATGGAGTTTCCACTTTAGGATAACATAAAGAGCGAGAAAACTTTAATTAAAATGGTATAATTAATTACTTAACGATCAAAGAGGGAAAAAAAAACTAATGGACTCTTTGTTTATCAAAAGCAGCTACGTAAAATTAATGAATTAGTGAAGTTGTAAAAAATCAATTGTAACGGAATCGATAAATTCAGTGCTGAAAATTGCTTTTAAAATAAACGTTATACTGCTACATTTTCGGGCAGTTTTGGAGTTGAAGTAATTTTAATTCGTAGGAATTTACACAATTTTACATTAATAGAATGTTTTTGAATGCTAAAGTGTAAGTATTCCATTATATATAAATTTATTTACATTTTCATTTAAAGTAATGTGCTTTCGGGTGCGTATAGAACGTGATATCTTTTATTCGGTAGCCGAAGCTGATACTTTTTTGAAGTAAAATTGAATGGAAATTCTCAAACACAGGATTAGCATTTAGTTTTTATGATTGGATTAAACGAAAAGCAGAACTACTGTGTTTGGACAAAAACCGAAAATAAATGTTTGTATGTTTTGCAGCGATATGTATCAACTGTATTTTATGTTTTTTTTTAATTTTTACGAAAATAAAATTCTTTTTAGAAATTAACTACTAAAATAATTTAAATATGTGGTAAAAAGTATGCTTTTTAAAGAATTTTTTTTTTAAAAATTAAGTTTAATAGCTAGTTATTGACACGCCTTAAACTCTAAAAGTGCACAAAGTTTCAGTAACGAAAATTCATTTGAAGGTTGTAAATAAGTGCTAAAAAGTATGTTTTTCAAAGAATTTTTTTTTTAAAATTATGTTTAATAGCTACTTATTGACACGCCTTAAATTCTAAAAGTACACAAAGTTTCTGTAACGAAAATTTATTTGAAGGTTGTAGTTTAAAAATTCACAGTCTCCAAAACATAACTAAAATATGGGGTCCTGGCATTCATTGATGACGATACTTTTAATTGTACGAATTCGGCAATGAACTGTTCGAACACTGTATTTTACTTGTGTTTTAGACTCTTGAGACCTGGCGTCCCCATTTCGGAACATTTTTAAAACCTCCCCACAAGCAACTAACACATTAATGAATTCAGAAATTGACCTGATCCGATAGAAGATGATCCAAATATCAGTTTTCAGAATTTGATTACATGCATATCAGTCATTTATTTCTATAAAAAAAGAATTTGAACGAGGGTACATACGATATTAGAGTTCTTAAAAAAGTTGCTTTAAATTTCAAAATTTTCAAAATGTTTATCGTTAAATCTGCACATTTACATTGTAGAATGGTGCGGTAATTTAAATAGATTACATAAAATATATTATTGAAGTATGTCCTGTGAAAGCGATCAATAAGAATGTAATTAATGTACATGTCTACCATTGTTTTACTTTAATATGTGTATTTAAAATTGACATAAAATGAAATCTATTGTAAGAAAAGACTTCCGAGTTATTCTAATTGGAAATAATGTCATTTTTTATTATTTTTAGCATCAACTATAAAAGTAGAAACTAAAGTAATTACTTCACAAAGCAAAAAAAAATAATTAAGATAATAAAGTATATCAATAAAATCCAAAAATACTAAAATAATTAAATATGCATTTTAGAAATAAAGGTATTTTAAAACCAAACAAAAATCAATATTAATTACATCTCCATGTCACGCATTCTAAAAAATAGTAAAAATAACAAACCAAAATAAAATAGGTTACGCAAAAAGTTTTGAATTTGGAAAACTACTTATTCATATTTAAATATATCACTGAAGGTGAAAAAGAAAATAGTCCGCAAAAGATTTTCCATTCACGCCTCTTATTTCACTAAAATGTTAAAGAAAGAAACCTAGAGGGAATATTTCTAGTGGATTTGATCCTTTTTAACATTGAGCGTTTTAAATGTCATATCCTTTTTCAGACAATCTCAATATATGATTGATGATAGCAATTAAAAATCCCGGTTTATTTTTACTCTAAAATAATAAATTACTTCTACTTTATTGGATAAATTATACCGGGTTTTCGGTACACTTGACTTTTGATTCATTATATTTATTCCTATAATGTTTTAATAAAACATTTAAAATTGTTTGTTCCGAAGACATCTAAGCTTTTGTTTCTGTAAAACATGCTATACATTTTCAATTTGATATCAATCATTTGATGTCAAAGCTGTCGTTTTCCAACGAAAATTGAAGTTCGCTGATGTTTGGACGAGAATATAGGAGGACGCTTTAACATTTGTTTGGCTTAGATATTATCCGCCTTTTTGCTGTAGTATATATAAGAACTCAAAGTAGTCTTGAAAATTAAATATTAATTTAATGGTTGACATGGATTTTTTAAAAACACATAACAGAATTATCAATTATCGGGTGTTTTTTTATGTCAATATGAAAATTGTAACTTTTAAGCAAAAATGTTTTACTATAAAACAAGTTTTATTCACATGAATAAAACATGATAAAAATTCCATCAAAAACATTTGATGATTGAGTAGAGTTAGAATTATGTATAAAAAATTATTTATTTTAACTGTTTTTGTTTTAATATTTGTTTTTTTCTACTATATATTACTTAAAATCTTGATCATGTTATTATAAGAAGGATATTAACGATTATTGTTCTTTGTAAGATTTTAAAATTAGCATTAATTTACAAGGATGCAAGTTTGTTAAAAATAATAGTTAAATAGATAGCACAAAATGAAGTGTTTCCTGTATAATAAACAAACATGTTATTAATACAAATTACTGCCGCAGTTTTAGTTTAATGTCATTTTTTGGTCATAAAGTAAAAGACTTAAAAAAAATATCGGAAAACACATTAAATAAAATGAAATCATTGAAATATATAAATAATCCTCATTTTAATTATAAGAAGTGCAGTTTATAATGTTTTTTAAAAATGAAATGAAATCATTTAATTTAGTTAAATAATCCTTATTTTAATTATAATAAGTACATGTTTATAATGTTTTTTTTTTTAACAAGAAATATTAAAATATCAAGTACTCACAATTCGTTCACAGTTACAAAAAACATCAAAACAGTACCTATCAAACGATTTAATAACTAATTTAGCTCGCATTTTAACAAAAAATATCTAGATCATTAAAAAAACTCAAACACAGAACCTTATTTTACTTTATTATTGATTGGTATCGTATACCATATCCGTTACTACAAAACAAGTACATAAAAATAAGTTACGTAAACATTTTGCCAATAAAAAACAGCTTTATTATTTTAAATTAATATTTTTTCCAGAGAATATCAATATTTTATTGATGGAACTAAAATGCATTTTTTAAATCGGAAATTAATGATTTACTTTTTTTACTTAAGTAAATGTATTATTTTTTGGTATGTTCAAATTTTAATTCCTTATATTTATTATGTTTTTACTTAATACGTAAAATTGTTTATTTCAGAGATATTGCACAAGTTTTATGTTTTGAAAAGCATTATCTATTTTCACTTAGATATCAATCTTATGATGTCCATTCTGTCTTTTCTAAGGAGAAATTGAAGATCGTAGTGGAAGAACGGCTAAGTGACATTTTCGAACAAAATTTAGTTTTTTTTTATGTCATGGAGCATATGATTCCATACTTTAACGATGACAAGTTTAACTTTTTGCATAAATTTAAAGTTATAATGTTTTTTACCGTTTGCAAGAACCGTTTTTAACGGTTTTAAGTGCAAAATAAAAACTTTAAAACTAATTCCTCGCTAGAACTGATGTCATATTGTAAGTTTTTTAAATAGTAGTTCTTAAAAAAAGCCTTAGTTTGCTTGAAGATATAGCTTACCTCAACGCATTAAAAAAGTTTTTCTCTTGTGAATTTATTTGTTTTATTAATTGTACCATTTGTTATACATGTTAATGGACTTATACTTTGGTTCATGCTGTACCTTTATTTGATTTAGAAGGAAAAAATATTGAAAGTTTTTTTTCAATTGTGTAAATAAAAATACAATAATGTTAATGATTAAAATAACGTTAAATGTTTTTTTGTAATTATGGCTATATCTCTTACGAAAATTATACACATTGTGTAAAAAAACATAATTCTATGTTTCCAAATGAAATAAAAGCTTCTGACGAAATTGAATAAATAAAGTAACAACATTTCAACATCCTTTCCCCTCCATATTCTCAATCACTTGATGATTCACTTACGAACAATACTAACATCGTTCCATTTTCGAACAAACATGTTCGAATTCAATTCCCCCAAATGTTCGAATGTTGCTTTTGAAGCTTCCTCTGGAAAAAAGAACAAAAAATACCTGAAGCTTTTCCTTTAAAAAGGCGGGAATGTTGAAAAGAAATGGAAAAAAGGAAGGTGTAGAGATAGATTTTCGTGTTAGAGAAATTCAAAATGAGGTTGTTTTATAAGAGAAAAAATGTGGTTAGAATCAGCTGAAATTGCGTCGCCAAATAAAGCCAAGCTCCTTTGAAAGTCGCCAAATAGATACGATAGGATGAAAAAAAATTACATTATCAAATTGTCACAATACGAAATTTCTAGTTTATTTTCAAGAGTCAGTAAGTTAAATTCAATAAAATGATTATAGTTGTAGATTGTGGCTCAAATGCTAAATAAATCTTGGATCTACGATTTTCTCCTGAATACACTATTTGCAGATCCTCAATTTGGCCTCTGTCTCTAAAAATTAGATGGATCCAGTTAGGTGTGTGTGTTGTGTCTGTCTTAATTGATGAATATTTATAACCGGGTCTTTGACCAAGCACACAAACAGAAATACATATGTCATACCTACCAAGCAATAAACCAACAAGACGTCCTGTTCGGGTTAGCGGCTATTCTAAAAGAGAGAACCTACATATGTTCAAAACCTGAAAGGGCTGGGGAGCCCAATCGGTTAAGCACTCGCTTAGCATGCGGAAGGTCCCAGGTTCGGGTCCGGGCATTGCCAAAATAGTTGCCTACCTATAAACGGCCCGTGCAGCCAAAAATGTCCGACGAATAATACCCCGTGCAAGGGTGTGCACGTTAAATATCCATCAAAGTCCTAACGCTGCGTACGATGTCGCCCTTAACGGTTGCGTTGGTTGCCTTTTCAGGTGTTGGCTCGTCACTTGACTGTGGTTCTAAAATACGACGCCCGCCGCCAATAGCCCTTGTGTAGCTTAAGTGCGACGATATTTCAAACCTAACCTAACCAAAACCTGAAAAGTTGAAATGACCGTGCTTGTATATAGGTTTGTTGATAATATCGGTGACGTCACGAAGCTCTTCCGTAGTCTTAAACTTGAGTAGGTTATGGTTTATCCAATGAGTTTATACATGAATTAAACTGCTGTTTACATACACTACTATGATTAAACCCTTCCTCGCGAATAACAGCTTAACTGCATTTAAAATTACAACTCCAAATATTTCGCCAGATACTTATTTGAGCAGTGGTATTTCAGATGTTAATAATTAAAAAAAAAACAAATTCATTCTTTTGGATTCGGTGATAAAATCTGAAATAGTTTGAAACACATAGTCTTGTCTGTTTAATCCTTTCAGTCCCAATGATGCCATTTGGCATCATCATGTTTCAGATCATAATTTTTTTAAAAAAATTAGAGCTGATATCTATTGGAATTAATGAAAAATAATTTCCGATAAATAAAAGTTTGAAGAATCGAATGATGTGCTTTTCGACATCCTAAATGGCTATAGGCGATCATAAAAAAATTATGAAATGATGATGCCAAACTGAAAGGGTTAATTCCGAATTGCATGTAAGCAATTGCTCCAATCATATGTCAATCACATGTTTGGGCTTATTGTATAACTGCTCAAAGCTTCACTAAGAAAACCAGTTTTACATCAGCTTCCGAAAAAGCAGCATTTTCATTCCATTGTTTCCTGTGTTAAGGTTCTTACTGTAAAAAAAAAGGTGATGCTCGTAGAATTGTTTGCGTAAATCTCATGCGGATATATTGAAGTGTAAAATGCAATCGGTCAAAATTCTGTAATCTATTTATCTTGTTTCATGAAAAATGCATTGCGAAGGGCTTTTTTGAATGCATTTGAATAGATAACTGTAAAAAAAGTGATAGCATATAAATGTAAAATGCAATGTTTGAATGGATAAAAGTAAAAAAATTGTAATTTCCATAGAAAAATTTCCTTACAGACTTTTTTTTTCACTAAACTGTTAAACATTAGAAGTGTAGAGAAAAATTCCGTTAAGGTCTTCATACTTTTTTTACTTTTAGTAATTCGTTTGTGTCTAGATCAAGTTCGAATTTTTTTATTGTCTTGTAATCGTCTACTATTTAAAGTATATATTTTTCATCTGTTTATCTACAAGTGTGTTACATAAATATTACCTGAAAATAATGGAGTCAGGGAAATTAAAATTTCTTTCTGCCAAAATTATGTCGTTAGAAATTAAAACATAAATGACATTAAATTAACGAATTGATTTTATGCATATATTTGAATACATAACTCACACATAAGATTTTAACTCCTAAAACAGCACTAGAATATTCAAGATATCATGAGTATAAAAACCAACAGGTGTATTCTAAAACCACTATTAAATGCCTCAATAAGGCCTCAATTTGCTCTTAAGACTTTATATGCTCTTGCATTAATTGCGATATCTGAAAGCTAAATTTTTGTTTTATCGATTCAAATTGAACTAGTTTGAAATAATTGTAGGCAGCTCTTTAATTATTTTGCAAATGGAAGCATGAAAATTTAAATAGATAGATAATAAATGTATTGCTTTGGGGCCTTGGCAATTTGCAAGAGAAGTGATTGGCACTGTTATCAATAAAAGCAAGTTCATTTTGAATGTATTGATCATTGTATGATGGGATAATTATTGGCAGATATTGTTCTGCTACTTCGTAATCTTAGGAGATCCAAAAAAAAAAAAACAGTATTTTGCAAATATTTACAGTTTTCTTAGCCTGCTCCACTTCTTTTAGAAACTATCATTTGAAGCGGTTCAAAATTATAAGTAAGGAAAGCCAACAGCCAAAATTTACCATTTTTTTTAAATACCATAAAATAAATTTAAAACAATTTCAAATGTTTTTAGTTAACAGTTTAGTTAATTTTAATGTTGTTTAATTCGAAAGTTAAAGAATTTAAACCAAAAGAATAAATTATGCTACAAAGATGCAATATAAACTTGCCATTAAAATTCGATTTAAATGTAGCTCCACCTTAACAGAAAATCCGATTACATCCTTATTTAACCAAATGTAGACTTTCTCGACACTATTTGAAATGCAATTTCCCCCCTAATATTCCCTCTTTCGATAATCTAGCCAACGTTAAGATGCGAATGTCAGGGATTTTCGAGATGCGGGCGTAGGGAATTAAGGCGCATTGCGGAACGGTGGTTATAGTAAATTCCCTTCGTTGGATAGGTAGCTCTAAGACGTGTGAATGTCTGCAGTTTTATAATTGTTATAGTTTAGGTTTTAATTAATATGTTAATTTAAATACAAAAAAAAATATAATATGTAGATAATGTTTAGACACAAAATACAGTTTAAGTTCCAGCACAACATATTGTTTATGTTTAAACATAAAATATTGATTATGTTTAAACCTAAAATATAGTTTACGTTTTAGTTCCAGTAATTGGTGGTTATAGTACAATATTCCATTCGTCTAATAGGTACTACTAAGGCAAATAATATGTACAGTTTTTTAATTGCTATATTTTAGGTTTTAATTAACATGTAAATTAAAATATAAACAATTAAATATAATAAGCAGACATAATAGTAATTTTATGTCTTTATTCTATAATTAAATATAATATATAGACATAAAATATAGTTTATGTTTCAAAATAAAATATTGTTTTTGTTTAAATCTAAAGTATAGTTTCTGTTTAAATCCAGTATTGGTGGTTATAGTAGATTCCATTCGTCTAATAGGTACTAATAAGACAAATAATGTGTTCAGTTTTATAATTGTTATACTTTAGGTTTTAATTAACATGTTCATTAATATATAAACAATTATATAATACATATAGTTTATGTTTAGACATAAAATATAGTTTAAGTCCCAACATAAAATATAGTTTATGCTTAAAAATAAAATATTGTTTATGTTTTAATTCCAGATATTTGTAGTTATAGATTTCTTTCGTCTAAAAGGTACTACTAAGGCAAATAATGTGTTCAGTTTTAAAATTGATATAGTTTATGTTTTAACTATTAGATATTATTTGTTTATTGTTTTTGGAAAATGTCTTGTATTTCGTAAGTAAAAAATAATGAGAAATAAGTATGATTTGTATTAAATACAAGCTAATGCAATGACAATTAAAAAATCTGAATTGAAAGTAATGCTTCAACTCAGTTGTACTTTTTAAATTTTTATATAAAAAAATTAAAAAAAACCAAATATTTTTTCTATTTAGAATTTAAATAGTACTTCTTTCTTGGTGGTACGTACAAACATGTGTATGATATTCCACGTAACTAGTACGTTTAGATTGACTTAATTGTATAGGTTTTTATAAGAGGTTGTATTACAGGTTTTTTCTTACAAATAGAATAATAAAAGTGAAAAATTTATCCTTTTAGTACTGCATTAGAATTGAACATATTTTTTTTCGAAGCAATAAAGACTCGAACTAGAGCATTCTAAGATTACAATTATATTCGGTTGGTTGCACTTTTGAGCATAGAAAATCTATTTTTTTTATCTAACCTCAAAAACGTACTTGAGTCACGTATACAATCAATAATTGCAAGTTATTTTAAGAAAATGCTGCATTCAATCGTGATAACTTTATTAGTTTAGTTTAGTTTGAATTATCGTCGCAGTAGAGCTACACGAGAGCTATTGGCGACGGGCGTCGTATTTTAGAACCACAGTCAAGTGACGAGCCGAAACCTGAGTAGGAACCCCAGCGCAACCGTTAAGGGTAACATCGTTCACAGCGTTGGGACTTTGGAGGATATTTAACGTGCAATCCCTCTACACGGGGTATTATTCGTAGGACGTTTTTAGCTGCACGGGCCCTTTATAGGTCGTCAGCTATTTTTTTACAGCCCGGACCCGAACCTGGGACCTTTCGCGTGCTAGGCGAACGCCTAACCGACTGGGCTTCCCTGCATCTTCAGTCAATAGTAAGTTATTTTAAGAAATGTTGCATACCACCGTGATAACTTTATTGGTTCAACTCTTCAATCTTTACTCATAATATAAAAGATGCAAACGCAACTCGAAATTTTTAGAGAAACACTTTTGGGGTATTGTGTTTTATTGAATTTGATTTTGTTAAGTTTATAAAAAGTTTCATTTAATGTATTCATAATAGTAAAATTTTTAACGCAATTATTTCGTTAAATTTTAGTATTTTATTTGCACAGAATTAATAAGTTAATTGGATTTTAGCTAGCCTTGCTTCGACGAATAATTTAATTTATGGTAATTTATGATTTTAATCATCAGAGGTTTCACTTCTTTCAGAAGTTTTAAGTGCAGTTAGTTTAACGAACTTTCATAATTACAAACTTAATCAGATTAATAATTTAAAGAAAATGCTAAAATTAGTTTAACAAACATTGATTTTGTACCTTTAAAATTTTAAAAAGAAATTTTTTAATTGACTAACACATTTTTAATTAAAATCTGGATAATTAAAATTATTAAAATAATATAATAGATTTATCTTTTATTCGTGTCAATAATAAAAAACCGACAATTTTATCGATTATTATTATATTTCTTAAATGAGTGTTTTAGATTTCTTAAAGGAGTGCTGTACTATAAAATAACAAAATTCTGACCAATAAGAGTTTAAATAATACGAAAATTAAAAATATATATAGAAGTAGAATTTAACTACTTTTATGCTTTTATAAAAACCATAACTGTATAATTTATTTTTTCAAAAGTCATAGTTAAATACTATTAAAAAAAACTACAATTATGAGTTATAAATGGTTTGTATTTCTATCACTAGATGGCGTTAGCCATTCTTCGATTTTGTTTGATCCTTCAACAGTTTCAATATTTTGCATATCCATGTTCTTTATTACTTGAATAATATAAAGGTAACGCGCACATAGCCCACCGTTTATATACAGTTTCTTATTCAATATGAACTGCAATTTAAATAAGCATATTTTCAATTATTACTTTAACGTAGGAATTAATTAAGTATATATTGGGGACATATATTTCGCAGCAAATAATAGTATTATAAAATTTTGTATGTATTTGTTAAATAAACTATTTAATTTATATAAAAAATAATATTTTCAGAAATCTATTAAAATTGAGTTCTCAAAAGAAATGAGAAAGTTAAAAAAAAATTATCCTATAACTTAGCTGCACTGCATCAAAACTACATTGGTAGAAAAACGAGTTCTACAGAAACCGACCGGTAGCGAATATGGATTGCAGCAAAAAATTCCCATAATTAACCATAATTAACCGATATTATATTAGTTTCTGTAAATATTATTAAAAAGCAAAAAATTACAATTAAAGCCACCAATTTAATGATGAAAATCAAAGCTTAATAAAATTTAAAAAAAAACAAACAATATAATTAGCATTTAATAATGGATCATTAATATTAAATTTAAGGTATTAATAAAAAAACTTTTCTCCTTTTTCCTCATATTAAAAAACTAATATGAATATTTAAATTAATTAAGCACCCATTTTGATAACGTGATGAAATAGAAATGAAATAAACACTACTACGAGATTATTTGATAAAGTTTGAAATGAAAAATTAGCTTCGATTGAACAAAATAAAATCTCCTATGTCTTTTTAAGTGGGAGTTACACGATGGCTATTGGCGACGGGCGTCGTATTTTAGAACCACATTCAAGTGACGAGCCAACACCTGAATAGGCACCCAACGCAACAGTTAAGGGCGACATCGTACGCAGCGTTGGATGGAGGGCTTAGGTGTTACCTTAAATAGCCATACCAGAGTATATGATCAGAAATTTAATAAATCGTGCTTTAGAGGAAGGTAAGAAAACATAATTTTTACAATAGAGTTTTCAATGAATGGAATGCTTTACCAGATTTTGTCGTGGATTCCTCAAATCCATGACAATATTTTAAGAAGAATCTGAATAGTCATTGGAAACTGGTAAAGTATTAGATATATTTGGACCAACCTTGCTGGGACCTCTTTCCTGTTGTTGGTCGACAGTTTCGGTATTTGTAAAATAAGCTTCGATATCTTAATGGAACAAAATTAATACAATATTTTAAAGTCCTTTAAGTAATGGAAACAATCGTGGTAGAGACAGATCCATAAAAAGATATCAACAGCTCACTAGAGGAAAACAAATTCATTTCTTGAGATAAAAAAAAAGATGCAAAAATCTTGAAATACACACTATAAAAAACTACAAAATTTAAAAATTGGCCTCAACTGAACAAAATAAAAAAAATCCGTCCCTATTGACATTTTCGGCGGGATTTGGAATGGTATCAACAAGACAGGGAATCGTACAAACATTTTTCACACCTGAGGCTTTAAATCACTTCCATTTATTTCCCCAACAACACTTAAAACAAAAGAGTTTAGTTTCAATGAGTAGAAAAAAAATAGTTAGAACACCATTTTAGATATGCAGCAAATGGAATATGTTATGGGAATATTTAAATATGAGTCTTATTGCAATCTAGAACAAAATAAGCTTCGTTGGTCTAATGGAACAAAATTAATAGAATATTAAGTCCTGTAAGTAATTGAAACAATTGAAGAGCTTAGTGGAAGAACCTTGCTAAGTGATAAAAAGTTGAAAACGAGAAATTGAGTTTTCAAGTTTTTCGTCTGCTCTTAGATACATTTAAAATGGAACTTGTAAAGCGAAAAAAATGCACTAAACTTAAAGTTTTTGAAAGAGGGGAAAATTGTTATCATCAAAAGAGTTAGCAATATGTTCGTTGACACTAAAATCTCAACTTTTACGAAAATGTTACTTAGCATGTTCTTCCACTAAGCTCTTCAATTGCGGTAGAGACAGATCCATAAAAAGACTTCAACAGCTCAATAGACGAATGTAAATGTAGTTCTTGAGATAATTTATATCTTGATATACACACTATAGAAAACTACAAAATTTAAAAATTGGCTTCAATTGAACAAAAAATAAATAAATTCATCGCTGTTGACATTTTCGGCGGGATTTGGAATGACATCAACAAGACAGGGAATCATACAAACATTTTTCACACCTGAGGCTTTAAATCACGGCCATCTATTTCCACAACAACACTTTAGAGAACGGGGTCACGAGAACCGTTCTTCAAACTTGGCGGCCCCGAGTACTTCCAAAAGACCCCCGTGATCTGTGAAGAATTGTAGAGAGATTTACCAACAGCCCATTCTTCAAGAAATAAAGTTCTCTTAATTTAAAACTTAGAAGAGAACTCTTGAAAGAGTGCCTAACAAAATTAACTTCCTGCAGTGTTTCGTTTGGAAGTGTTGTGTGTTAAAGCATCAAAGACCTAAAGTAAGTGGATTGGGTCTGTGATGGTAAAATGGTAGGTAAGAGTAGGGACAAAGATGAGTCGTTCATTTGGCTTGAAAGTTTGCTAGTTTTGGCTACTTATCGTTTGCGTAGTTATGAAAACATTTGGAGAGCTTAGTGGAAAGACGCGCTAAGTGATATTTTTAGAAAAAAATAAGATTTTTGTGTCAATGAGCATTTTACTACATTCCCTTTTTCATAAACTTAGAGTTGAATATAGTTTTTCACGGTTTGCAAGTACAGTTTTTTTCAATATATCTGAGTGCAAAATATACCATTTAAAACTGATTTTCCCCATTTCATCTTCTTGTCACTAAGCACGCTCTACCACTAAGCTCTTCGTTGTTATTTGAAGATACTTGAAAAGTTAATAAGTCAAGTTAAGTAATAATAAGTAAGTTTCAATTATCCATAATCGAATTAGAATATATAATAGAATAGAATAGGATGATTTATATAATAAACTGGAAAAGGGTATTGTGCAATTTTTAGTGTAGGATGAAAATAATTAGAGACGGAAACTTATCTATGAACGATAATGAATAACGTATAGTACCAAATAAAACCATATAATTAATATCCCTTGAAACGTAGAAAAACTTTGTTTTGTTGAAAAACTGAAAATCATTCAACTTTTTGAAGACAAAAAAAGTAATACAGAAAATTATTATTGCAAAAAAAAGTTTTTGAATAATATTGATGATTTTTTTATTGTAACGTGTATGTTCAAAACTTGTTTATTTTGTTAAACAAAATGTGTAGCCCGCTTGGATTTCTAGAAAAGTGAATGAATTGTAAAAAATTATGCAAATTTTGTATGGAAAGTTTACAAAAATCATTTTGCCAATGAGCCCAGTCGGTTAAGCACTCGCTTAGCATGCGGAAGGTCTCAGGTTCGGGTCCGGGCATCGCCAAAATAGCTGCCGACCTATAAACGGCCCGTGCAGCCAAAAATGTCCGACGAATAATACCCCGTGTAAGGGAGTGCACGTTAAATATCCTTCAAAGTCCTAACGCTGCGTACGATGTCGCCCTTAACGGTTGCGTTGGGTGCCTATTCAGGTGTGGCTCGTCACCTGACTGTGGTTCTAAAATACGACGCCCGTCGCCAATAGCCCTCGTGTAGCTCTAGTGCGACGATAATTCAAACCAAACCAAACCATTTTGCCAACCCCACGTGATTTGGATAGTGTTGTTGTTGGTCACATTTTAGGTACATCATTGAATATTAAATTCTTATTCACAGTTAAGTCTTTGTTTTAAAGCACAAAGCTTGTTCCTCTGGAGATAAATTTTCATTTAAATTATTTTTCTGGAGGCATTTTTGTGCTTTTTGTCTTTTGGAAAGTTGGCAGAAGTGCCAAGTTCTTAATAAAATTCCGTTTGTGTATGTGTATTCGTGTCTTTTGTGAATTTTGCAGCGTCATTAAGAACGTAAATAAGCTTTATTTTTAATTAAGTACGAAATAGTTATGCCGGAGTTAAATCGCATGACGCATATTATTTTATGAATTAAAAACTACGGAAAGTGTTTTTTTTTTACATATTTTA
Organism: Hylyphantes graminicola; assembly: GCA_023701765.1. Taxonomy (NCBI): domain Eukaryota; kingdom Metazoa; phylum Arthropoda; class Arachnida; order Araneae; family Linyphiidae; genus Hylyphantes; species Hylyphantes graminicola. Next base: position 9,345,529 of record CM043113.1, read on the forward strand.
ATATGTTGGAAAAGTACGAAATGGCTTATTTAGTGGTGTAAGTATATCGCAGTTTGTTTTACGTACTCAGAAAGTAAATGCTGTCATCTAAAAATTACTTTTTTAAAAATGAGAAAATTTGTAAAACCCTATATAAATGTTTTTTTTAATAGAACAAAAATGCCTGCTGGTGTTAGAGAAAAATATCGTAAAATTTCTACAGAATAACTCTTAATTAAGTGCAAACAATTTTTAATTTTAACTCAATAGCTAAACCAAATACTGATTTTGCTGTTTCAACACACTAAGTTTCAGTAAACTGTTAAAATACTTGTTTGGGTACAGTGTAAAAATACTTTTATCTCTGTTTATAATAGAAAAAACTGTTTTTACTCCCATTAGCACATTTTTAAAGGAACAAAATCTGAAAACAGAATTTTTCGGTAAAAATAGTTTTTTTTTAAATGAAAAATCAATTTTTTTTCGTACAGTTCATACGTTTAAAAAGCCATACTTTTGCTTATGAACACATCGAACACTTGTTGCAGATCGTTTTAGAGTACAGAGTGTCCATAAAAGAATGTCCGAGTTTTAATGGTGGAATATTACAGAAGTTTATTTTATACTAAATACTAGCAGTATGGTCCCGCTTTACTGGGAACCCGTTAACTTCGTATTGCTTAATTTAAGAGGCATGCTTACTTGTGAAAATACACTCAAAATCAAAACAAAATTAAATTCGTGTTGGCGCATGCACACTTAAAAAAGCAAACACTAATAGAGGATGAAGCAGCCTTAGGGCGAGCGCATATCTCAACCAAACTCAATCAATCAATTTAATAGAGGATGGCGTCAAGTCCCCATTTCGGCCCGGTCCTTGTATTTTTAAGCCCTGTTATGGTCCCGCAATTCCACGTGGATGACGTTTTTTTGAAACTAATTATATTAATTAAAAATCACAATCAAATATGAAAAAACTAAGCCTCAGGTGCACACGTAGGTATTAAAGGAACCTATATTAAAAATTTCGAATTTTTTAGAGCAGTCTAAGTAGGTTTTTTGTGATCCACAGACATACACACAGACAGACTCTTTCTTTTATTATTATAGATTCGAATTTTTTAGAGCAGTCTAAGTAGGTTTTTTGCGATCCACAGACATACACACAGGCAGACTCTTTTATTATTATAGATAACAAATCATACATGAATTTGAAGGCAAACTAACCTAATTTTTCCTTTAAGTGCTCAATGTGTGCGTCTTTAGTTATACGGCACACATCCAAATGAAAATTCAATCATCCCCATACTCTCTGCAGCAAGTTTGGATTAATGGAAGCAACATCCTGTGCAACTGTGAAAACGATGTAGCGGTACAAGCGCATGCGCTTATCTGAAACTGTTGCAGTTATTCTTTATTCGTCATCTTCAACCACAACTGTCGAACGATTACAGCCGATACTATTACAATTTGTAACTCGGGGATTCTTTTACGTTTTACGGACACCCTGTATAGCCCTTTAAGACCTGAAAAATGTTCATCCTTAAATGTGACTTTTTTCTAGTGTTTCTCTCTATACTAGTCTTAATGATCCTGAAAAAAATTATTTTAAAAAATCGAGGAACCCTCTAAAGCGTTGGGGGGGGGGTACCCTCACGATCGTGCGGGTTAGGTCTTTACTTATCCCCACAATCTGTTCAAGCTCTTCCTGTGAAAATCACTTGTAAAATTTTACATTTTTCTATCTATAAATAAAATTATACAAATTTAACTGATATCGTTACAAATAATTAATGATTAATTATCATTTAATTGATGATTAAATATTATTTATAGTTAACAATTATATTTATTATTTGATTATTTACAATAAGATATTTGACATAGAATTTATTTTTTGTCTTAGCAATTAACTATTACTTTGACATAATGCCATGTTAAAAGTCTTTAAAAGTGTTAATGTACCATTGCAAAAAATATCACACCCCCAATATGTCCTCTAGATTACAGTCTATGGGAGCTCATTACAGTCTATGGGAGCTCTGCGATATTCCGGGTTGCCTTACAGAATCATTCGTAACCAATAACGCCGAAGTAGCACGATCGTGCGGGTCAAGAGATTTTACGTTCTAAAAGTAAAATAATTTATGTATAATTAAGATTTCTTATTATTTTTCATTAATTGGGACTTAAAAGCAACTATTTGTATCCAAGCAATTTAAAATAGAGTGATATTTAGCTTTTTGCGATAGATAAATTCTCTTAAGCTGTTTCCTGCTTACATGTAAACAACGCTAAGATTGCCGACTGAAACTTAAATAAAGACAATTACTGCAATCTGCTGATCAAAAGTAAAAGTTCATTTTCTCCAGATACCCACACAATCGATCGAATCCGACTTATTTAACAATCGACTACACAAGAAATAAATAAAATAGTTAGATATGCAAGACGCACGATCGTGCTAGCTCGGTCGGAAAGGGAAAATGAAATACGCAAATATCATGTTGAAATAATTTTATTTCTATGTCAAAAAACTATGCTCTAAAGCTCTTTTACAATTGAATAGTTTAAGATAGTTTTCGAAGAAAAGGATATCGCGTAATCATAAGTGTATATTTTTACTTTTGATTGCCTAATAACATATTATTAAGAAGAAACAAGAAACTAAGAAATAATATTTAACAAATAATAAATTCCAAAGTTTTGTAAAGAAATATCAAATAAACGATTTTCTCGAAAATTATATGCTGTTTGAAAATAAACCAAACATAATTTTCAGCAAATATAAAAATATTTGTGTACTATTCACATTTCTAAAAAATTATCTGGTGTTACGATGGTACAGGATACCATAAAACAATAAATTTGTTTAAATACTTACAAAATACATGGTGTCATAAATATTTATGGCGATAATATTACTATAAATTAAAAGTATTTGAGGAAACTAATTTGTAAATTTGACAGAAAAATGGGGAAACAAAAACTTAATTAACATCAACTAACTTAACGAAAACTAACTTAAAACTTAAATGTTATTAAAAATGCTTTCTTTAAAAATTATCAATTAATATGTTTATTTTAAAGCAACGTCTACGTATAAATTTTAAAAAAAACTTTTAACTATATGTTCTGTACATTAATGATTTACAAATATCAACCCACAATCAAAAAGATCTAACCATAATATAAGAGTTGAAGAGGAAGTTTGAAAGTTTTTTTAATATTAAAAGTAGTTAAGCGAACAAAAATCTAATTTTCCAGCACATTAAATTATACCATATCCCATTGTATATGATAGCCATAACATTTTTCCCAGTCATATTCTTCAGAAAAAAGATTTTCGTTATTACGTGAGGCGATTCGAAATTGCAAATTTGCAAATTTCCTTTTTTTAAAGGCTTTGCCCAGTAGCACCTACTTTGTTAAGAGACCAGCCATAATAATGTATTTAGCGCCATCTTGCTTTATTTCTAAACACGTACTTATTTTATAACTCAAGTGGTTAGGTTTTTTCTACTGCTCGTTGTATGAAATTTGTTCTTAAAAACCTACTTCCCTTAATGCACAAAGAATAACTCAAATCTGAAGTTTTTTTTAATATTCAAGAGCTTTAGAAACAAGAGAAAGAATTCCCAATTGGACATAGAAAGAAGAAGTTTCATATTTTCGTTTTTGCTTGGTACCAAAAAATGAAAAAAATTTGCTAGTGAATGCAGTACAAGTGGCTTGTTTGCAAGGGATTTAGGAGTAGTACTTTTATAAAACAGCATTTTTTAAAAAAATAAAATTTAACTTGATCTTGAATGTGTTTTTGTAGTGCCACCAAAAATTATTTTAAGTATATAAAATTGTTTGAAAAATCCTTATTTTGTGAACTGTTTACATTACACTTATTTTCTGCTTTTGAGTAGAGTTTTTTCATTTTTAGTAAAGTTTTTCAGGAATATTTCTTAAAATAAAGTTCTAATATTTTTAAAGTTTAATTCAAAGTTTGGTTCTATTTCTAGTTTGAGAATGCGATTATCGTTGCCATAATTGGTTTTCTATACATTTTGGTTGGTGTGGATTCTAAAAAGTGGTTTTTGAAATTTTGTCTATCTGTCTGCAGATCTGATACCACTCTACAGCTTGAACTCAAATATTTAATCTTCATCATTGGCGCTACAGGCCCTGAAGGGCCCTGGCCTCCTTTAAGGTTTTTGTCCATTCCACTCTGTTCGACGTCTTTTGCTTCCAGTTGGTAATTCACCAAGTCTTCATATCATCTTAAACTTAGTCCATCCATCTGATTCTTGGTCTTTCTCTAGGTCTTGATCCGAGAACTTTCCCAATAACTTAATCTTCTCAGAGACTTCTATTTAAAATTACTATTTGCAATATAATTAATAAGTATAACCAAATGTCACCAACAATTTTAATGTTGTTGTTCAGTTTAAATGGATTTTCTTTGAAGATGCCAAATAATATAGCATTATTGCATATTAGTAGGGATCTTAGTTTGACCCAAATATATACTCCTTTCAGAAGTCAGAAAATGATAAAATTATGAGCTAGATTTTTTTTATATATATGAACCAGAATTTTTTTCAATGATACATAGATTTTCCGCCCATTTCACCAAAACTTTTTATTAAATCTATGGCTTGTAAATCTCACTAAAAGCATTGGACATAATAGGTAGCACGACTTAGGATATCTTCTTCAAGAAGGTAATCCTCTCGAAAGACTCTTTCCTAATGGAATTAATGGAAATTCCCAGAGGGAACTTACGGAGCAAGGATTAATTTCGTTTCAGAAATGCAGGACTCCTAATTCTTGGGATCTCGCTTCCTCGGATTTTGTTACCCTCGAATAATTTTGATGACCTTATTCCAATTAACGCTTGTAACAAAAGGGGGTTGCAGCTTCTTCGAGAAGCAGATTTAAATGAGTCAGGGTTCAATTGCGCGTAAACAGCATTATTTTAATGCTTGTTTGAGTGTCGACGGGGTTTATATTGATTTGGGGTATAGGATTTAGCTCATAAGATCATCATCAAAGGGGTGTATTGGGATTTAAGATTCGTTTAACTAATGATCTGTCAAATTGAAAAAAGAGTAAATAGGATTTTAAATAAATTAATGAAGCATATTTATTGATTTTCTATTAAAATATTTTTAATGGGTTTTACTAAGGAACTGCAACGACAATGATGCTTTCCTTATAAAAGATAACAATTGAGATAGATGTGGAAAATGTTATTGAAAAGCACATATTTATAACATGGACATATCAAGAATTGTTTATAATAATTATTTTTTTAAGATGGAAATGAGTCAGGGTTAAATTGCGCGTAAACAGCATTATTTTAATGCTTGTTTGAGTGTAGACGGGGTTTATATTGATTGGGGGTATGATTTAGCTCATAAGATCATCATCAAAGAGAAGTATTGGGATTTTAGATTAGTTTTAATGATGCTGTGTCAAACTGAAAAATGAGTAAACAGGATTTAAATAAATTAATGAAATATATTAATTCGTTTCCTAATTAAAATATTTTTAATGGGTTTTACTAAGGAATTGCACCAGATCATACTTTCATTAAAAGATAACAATTGATATATATGTGGAAATTGTTTCTGAAAAGCACATATTTTATAACATGATTAAAACAAGAATTTTTAATAAATTTTTATTCGAAGAATGAAATGAGTCAGGGTTCAATTGCGCGTAAACATCATTATTTTAATGCTTGTTTGAGTGTAGACGGGGTTTATATTGATTGGGGGTGTTGCGGAATCCATCGTTAGATGGCGCTAGTTGTCCTTGAGAGACACTAAAATTCATGTAAATGTTATATAATCAGAACGAATAAATGGTTTGTTTGAAACAAGATGTGTTTATAATGAAGTCCCATAAAATAAAACTGAACCACCAAGTGTATTTTTATCATGGTGCATAGGGCCGAAAAATTATAGTCGAAACGATAGAAATAATGTGTGTACGGTGTTCGGCAAGGCAGTTGGTGTTATTTTTTTTTTGGGTAAAAGTGAGTTACTGAGTGACACGTGCATAATATTGTAAGTAGTTTGTTTTTGGTATCAGTTATACATTTATACTATTTCAATTATTTTGAATTATTGTTAGTTAGTGAAATAGTTATCAAAATGAAAACTGGTGATGTAGACGGTGAACAGGATTCTGCTTTGATGTTAAAGAAAAAACGATCCGCTATTAGGACGGCCACCAGTAAATTAATTACTAAGATAGAAAATACTTTTGTGGCCGAACTAGGCGATCAGTACACATTGGATAACCAATGTGAGGATTTAAGGAGTTATTCGGATCAGTTAAAAGATAAAAGTAGTTCTTTAAAAGATATTGATGACCAAATTTTTGGTCTTTTGGACATAGAAGAAATCGAAACTGATGCTTTGGCTAGTGAAGAATATTTCGAGAAAATTGTGAAATATCGTGGTAAAATAGAAAGATATGTAGCAAATATAAGTTCAAAGCAGAGTTCCGCTCCCGTTATTGAAACAAGGTCAGCAAATGTAAATTATGAATATTGTACTCAGATGCCACGTGGTGTACATTCAAATGAATTGGTTATTAATGACAGCAGTATTAAGCAGCAATTAGTTAAATTACCGACGTTAGTAATTTCTAAGTTTTATGGCGATGCCATTAATTGGCTTGAGTTTTATAATCAATACGATAATGCTATTCATAGTAATGAGTTTTTAAGTAAAATAGAGAAGTTTACGTATCTTAAGAGTTATCTTGGTGGGTCAGCCCTGAGTGCCGTTTCTGGTTTTGCTTTGACACCGGAAAATTATGACTCAGCACTTAAGTTGCTTAAAGATCGGTTTGGGCGAACAGATTTAATAATTGGTGCACATATGAAAAAATTGCTCGACATTCAGAGTGTAAAAGATGCACGTGACGTTAAGGGTTTACGTAAGTTTTATGACACGTGCGAAGTACACATTCGTAGTTTAAGCTCTTTAAATGTTACGGCAGGATCTTACGGTAGTTTATTGTGCCCTATAATATTAGAGAAAATTCCTGATGAAATGGGATTGGAATATAATCGTAAAAGAAGTTCTAGGGACGAGTTTAACATAAATGAGCTTGTTGAGTATATACGAAATGAGGTAGAATGTCGAGAATCGGCGATCACGCTTACGAGTCAGAGCACTAATTATCAAAATTTTCAAAGAGGTAGAGGCAGGTCTGACCACCAAAATTATCGTAGGTTTAACCATTCGTCGGCTGCTGCATTTAATACTGCTACTGTTTCGAACTGTTTGTTCTGCAATAAACCACATGATAAATTTAAATGTACTGAGGCTACATTAGAGGATAAATTGGCTAAGTTAAAAAAGGAATTTAGATGCCTGAAATGTTTCAATAAATTTCATGGTTGGCGAAATTGCAGAAACAAAAGTAATTGTAAATGTGGATTGAGATCCCACCACGAGTCAATTTGCAATAATGTATCAGCATCTGTACCAGAACAAAAAGAAAATGAAACTCAATCGTTCAGCTCAGTGTCCCAATGTCACAGTAATATAGTCGGATCGAGAAAGGTTATTTTGCAGACATGCACAGCAATCGCAAAGTCAGACAGCGATAGTAAATTTGCTCGTATTCTTCTCGACCAGGGTTCGCATCGCACATTTATCAGTGAGTCATTGGCAAGGGATTTACATTTAAATCCAATTAGACATGAGAATCTTTCTGTTTTCGCATTTGGTGCAAAGAGTGCCAAACCAAAAGTATATCCGGTTGTTCGCGTTATGCTACAGAATAAGAAACAAAATTGGAAAAAAGCAGTTGAATGTCTAATAACTGAAACAATAAGTTCGGCTCCCATTCTCCCGCCGTCGGAGGGAGTAATAAATAAAATGAAAGAATTAGGAATGGAGTTTGCAGACGTTAGTGCTAGTGAAGGAGAGACATGTGATTGCGAAATATTGTTGGGTGCCGATGTTTTCTGGGATGTTGTGCTGAGCGAGAGAGTTAAAATATCTCCACACTTAATGGCAATTAAATCCCATTTGGGATGGCTCGTGGCGGGATGTGAGTTTGAAGGTAGTGTAAGTCAGACATTTTCAATTGTTGTTGGCAATGCAGTATTATTGAATGATTTATCTAAGTTTCATGATCTGGAGAGTTTAGGGATAATTGATAAAGGTGACTCTTCTTGTGAAAATGAACAGTTAGAAAAGTTCAGATCAAATCTTAAATTTGATGGTAATAGATACACAGTAAATCTTCTATGGAAGGATAATGCAAAGGAAATGTTAAAAAGTAATTTTGAAGTGGCGTCAGAAAGATTTCGGAGATTACGTTTGCGTTTTTTAAACGATTTGGATCTCTTTAATGAGTATAAAGACGTAATTCAGGGTTATGAAAGCGAAGGTATAATAGAAAGGGTTGAAAAAGAAAGTATTCAAAAGGGAGTTGAATTTTATTTACCACACCGAGCAGTTATTAGAAGCGATAAAATAACCAGTCGTGTGAGGGTCGTGTTCGATGCTTCAAGTCATGCAAAAAATGAGCTATCGTTGAATGACTGTCTCCATGTTGGACCCAATTTGTACCCTGATATTTTGGATTTGTTGCTTAAATTTAGAGAGAATCCCATCGCATTTACAGCAGATATACGCCAAGCTTTCCTTCAATTGCAGCTCGATCAGAATGATAGGGATGTATCTAGATTTTTTTGGGTTAACGATCTTAGTGAGGAAAATCCAATTATTTATAGATTTTGCCGCGTGTTATTCGGCATAAATTGTTCTCCTTTTTTGTTAGCGGCTACAATAAAGGAACATATTAAGAAGTATGCTAAGAGTTTACCATCAACATTTCAGATTTTAAATCAAAATTTGTACGTCGATGATTTAATAAGTGGGCAGAAAACAGTTGAAAATGCGTTCCAAACTAGTCTTGAATGTATACAGATATTTAAGGACGCAGGTATGGATTTACGGAAATGGCAGAGTAATAGTAAACAGCTTCGTGAAATGTGGAGAGAATCAGATGTACATGTAGAAAACGAAAACAGTGAGAATAAATATCTAGCCCAAAGTGACTTCCCTCTTAAAGTTTTGGGATTAGGTTGGAATCCGGAAAAAGATACGCTTTATTTTGATATAAGAAACTTAATCACTGTCATTTCAACCCCAGTTTTGACGAAACGTCATATTCTGAGGGTAGTGAGTATGATATTTGACCCCATTGGTTTTCTCGGACCTCTAACGATTCGTATTAAAATGTTGATTCAATTATTATGGAAGGCCAACGTAGATTGGGACGAAACTCTATCTTCAGATATTGGGTCAGCATGGGCACAGTTGTGTGATGATATCCGAGAATTAAATTTGTTTAAAATTCCTCGCTACTACTTTTTTGAAATAGGGAATAGGGAAATAGATAGCCTTGAACTTCATTTCTTTTCTGACGCCAGTTTGAAGGCTTTTGGTACAGTTTCTTATTTCAGAATCATTACTAGAGATGGAAAAATTGTTACCTCACTAGTCTCCGCAAAGGGAAGAGTGTCACCTTTGAAATCAACAACTCTTGAGTCGGAACAAACTTTGCCTCGTTTAGAACTTATGGGTGCAGTGTTGTCAGCAAGACTAACTAAGATAGTGTTGAAGTCCTTTAGTGCAACATTACGTGTGGACAAAATATGCCTTTGGACGGATTCGTTAATTGTGCTCTGCTGGGTGAAAACTTCTCCTCTCAAGTTAAAGCAGTTCGTATCGAATAGAGTCAAAGAGATACAAGAGTTGACTTCAGGAGCCACCTGGTTACATATGTCCGGTAAAGATAATCCAGCGGACTTGATATCTCGTGGAGTACCTATGTCTGTACTGCGAGAGTCACGACTCTGGTTTCACGGTCCCGACTGGTTGTCACAATCTGAAGCAGACTGGCCGTCTCAAGAGCATCAAAAGGTTGACAACAACTCACTTGAGATGAAGAAGATGATAGTTCACGAATGCCTTGTACAACCGAAGGAACAGCTACTTGACCTTTCCAGATACAGCTCGTACCTAAAAGTTCTGCGAATCGTAGCCTGGATGAGAAGATTCGCTACAAGAGCCAGAGGAGAAGCATGCCAAGGTGAAAATCTGACAGCCCAAGAACTTGAAGAGGCAGAGAAGATCTGCATACGGGAAGCTCAAGCCGAGTTCTACCCGTCAGAGATGAGGAGTCTCCAACAGAGAAGACCGGTGGGCCGGGACTCATCAATCTTTACCCTGACTCCATTCCTTGATGAAGATGGCATCATAAGAGTGTCAAGCCGTTTAGATGAAAGTGATCAATTGACGTATGACGAGAAGAAGCCAGCACTTCTCCCGAACAAAGCAGTGTTAACAAGTCTCATAATTCGCAGAGAACATGAACGAGCCTTTCATGCTGGAGTTGACTACACTTTGACCAAAATGAGAAGGAGGTTTTGGATACCAAAGGGGAGACAGTGCATAAAACAAGTCCTTCATCGTTGCCTCATCTGCCGAAGATCAAATGTGAAACCAGCGTCGCAGATGACTGCACCTATCCCAGGAGACAGATTGGCCATGACGCCACCCTTTTGCGTCGTAGGAGTGGATTTCACAGGGCCAGTCTTCGTGAAGGTGGATGAAGAGAAAGAAAAGGCTTACATTTGCCTTTTTACCTGTGCAGTAACAAGAGGGGTACACTTGGAGCTCGTATCTAGCATGTCCACAGAGAAGTTTCTTCTAGCACTTCGTCGTTTTCTGGCCCGCAGAGGCAACTGTAAAGTCATCTACTCTGACAATGCCAAGACATTTAAGAGTGCCAAAAAGGAGTTGTCCTCCCTCAACAAAATCGTCAGGGACTCAGCCATACAGAATTTCATCTCTACAGAAGGGATAACCTGGAAGTTCATCATGGAACTATCCCCATGGTGGGGAGGGTTTTATGAACGCCTAATGAGAACAATCAAAGATCCACTCAAAAAAATCCTTGGAAGAGCACTACTAAGTTTTGAAGAGATGACAACAGTTCTTGCAGAAGTTGAAATTGTTGTGAATCACCGTCCCTTGACTTTTGTATACAGTGAGTTTGGAGAACCTGAAGCCCTGTCCCCAGCCCACTTTCTGTACCCCGACAGGAACACTCTTGATTACCCGACGCACTTCGTGGAACTTATTAACAACGAGTCATCCAGAGAGAACTTAAACAGAAGAAAGAAGTACCAAACTGTGCTTTTAAGCAGAATTTGGAAGAAATGGAAAGACAACTACCTACTGCAACTAAGAACTGCGCACAATTCGACGACTCCCGTCCCAAAGGCAGAACTCAAAGTTAAAGACGTTGTACTCTTAGAAAAAAACACCAAGTCCAAGTTTCTTTGGGACATTGGAATTATCGAAGAGACATTCAAAGGTAGAGATGGACTGATAAGATCTTGCCTCGTTCGAACACGAAAAGGATCATATAAACGGTCAGTACAGTTACTATACCCTCTGGAAATTAACTAAAATATGGTCACTCAGTATACTCACTCATTTAGGACAATAGACATTATATATTATTGATTTTCAATTTATGTTAAATATGTCAAGTTCTTAAATTTATATTTTCAGATTAATAATTGGTGAACTCTGTAAGCAGAGTTCAGGTGGGGAGTGTTGCGGAATCCATCGTTAGATGGCGCTAGTTGTCCTTGAGAGACACTAAAATTCATGTAAATGTTATATAATCAGAACGAATAAATGGTTTGTTTGAAACAAGATGTGTTTATAATGAAGTCCCATAAAATAAAACTGAACCACCAAGTGTATTTTTATCAGGGGGTATAGGATTTAGCTCATAAGATCATCAAACGTTTGGGTGTATGGGATTTAAGATTTATGTATTGGGATTTAAGATTAATTTTATTGATGCTGAGTCAAATTGAAAAATGAATAAATAGGATTTAAAATTAATTAATGAAACATATTCATTTATTTTCTATTAAATCTTTTTAATGGGTTTTATTAATGAATTGCACTAGATCATGCTTTCTTTAAAAGATAAAACTTGAGATATACGTGTGTGTGTGTGGAAAATGTTTCTGAAAATACACATATTTTTTATAACATGGACAAATCAAGAAATGTTTATTAATGTTTGCTTGAAGAATGAAATGAGTCAGGGTTCAATTGCACGTAAACATCATTATTTTAATACTTGGGACGGGGTACTGTAGACGGGGTTTATATTGATTTGGGGTATAGGATATAGCTCACAAAATCTTCATCAAAGGGGTGTATCAGGATTTTAGATTCGTTTTAATAATGCTCTGTCAAATTTAAAAAATGAGTAAATAGGATTTAGATCAATAAAATATATTCATGGATTTTCTCTTAAAATATTTTTAATGTGATTTACATTCACAACATACAAGAAAACGCTTTCTTTAAAACCATAAAACATCTTATATGAAGAGTACACGGGAAGAACCACTTGATTTCATAGAAGGCTCTCCTCAATAGGCCGCTTTGGCAATGATAGCAAGAAATCGCATAAACTGGTATAAAGAAACCGGTTACTAGCTTTGTTTTTCTTTCGCGGCAACCCTGATTCATGCCAAAGATCACTATACTAGAGTAACGCGTTTGTACCGTGGACGAAGAACCGAGAGAAAAACCGGTTTCCTGTCGCCAATATAGGCCAAGCATACACCTAAGGTAAGACTCTTAAAAAAATCAAGTGGTACTCTTCATAGAAGATCATCAATGGAGCGAGCAATTTGAATGCATGCCTCGTTTTAAATATGTTGAATAAAATTGAAAACAAAATGAGTAAATATAATTTAAATAAATTAATGAATCGCATTCTTGGCTTTCCTCTCAAAATATTGCAGTGTGTTTTACTTTTGCGTTATACAAGACAACGTTTTCTTTAAAATGGTGAAGTAGGAAATGAATTAAAACTTCTTGGTAATAGCATGCATCTTATGACATGCATGCATCGAGAACTATTTATTATTTTGCAATAATCAATCAATGTCAATTGTTTTAAAAAAAGTATGAACATGCATAAATAGAAATGTTTCTGATTAATGTTTAAATAGAAGCTTTAGATTAAATGAATTTATATGAATCCATATAATTTACGTCAAATTACAATGTACGTTTATTTCAAAAGATGACATGTGCCATGTTAACTGTTGAATAAAATACATATGATTTATTAGTACAAATATGATATTCTGCTTAAAAAATTATCCGCCCAATCATTTAACCATCAATCATTTTACGACTCTTATTGAGATAATTTAAATCATAAAATGAATAAATTTTTCATCGTGTTTGGAAGAATAATAATTCTGAGATTTGATTCAGTGAAGCAAGCGTCACTTATCGCTTTTAGCGGAATATTTTCTGTTTTAATTTATTAATATATCACAGTAAATATATGTTAGGTTTTGAATTATCGTCGCACTGGAGCTACACGAGGGCTATTGGCGAAGGGTGTCGTTTTTTAGAACCACAATCAAGTGGAGAGCCGGCACCTGAATAGGTATCCAATGCGACCGTTAAGGGCGACATCGTAAGCAGCGTGCAGCGTTAGGACTTTGAAGGATATTTAACGCCCACTCCCTTACACGTTGTATTATTCGTCGGACATTTTTGGCTGCATGGACCGTTTATAGGTTGGTAGTTTTTTGGCGATGCCCGGACCCGAAACTGGGACCTTTCGTATGCTAAGCGAGTGCCTAACCGACAGGGCTCCTCAGCCCTTCACAGTAAAGGTATTTGTTTGGATAATTGAAATAATGTAGCAAATTTTAAGTGTCACAAAAAAGTAATCATAAACACTCATAATATACATAAAATTGCTTTTGCAAGCTGTTTTGCCTTCACAATGCAACAAATTTGATCAATAAACATTCACTTTGCATAAAATTAACAGACTTCGCGGAAGTAGAGAGATTCAGAAATAATTTCACCAGTTAACTTATGAATCCATAAAGCCACCTGTTCGAGTATTTTATCTCTGGTTAACTTGGCTTAGATAATAGAATATATATTCTTTACACTTCATCCAAGAGTTGTGTCCAACAGTTAACTGGTTAACAGGCATGCTCAATGAGAATTATTACTGATACTTTTAACCCTTTCAGTCCCAAAAATGTGCTACACTACAGAAACATCTGATATTCACAAAATAAGCTTATTTTAGGTCAACAATAAGAGTTCCATAAGAAAAAAAAATCATTTAAATTTTTTAAATGGTTTTTGAAATAATGCCAAAATTTTTTAACTGCGGAAAACAACAAAATAAAAAAATATATATTACCTAAAAACACTTCGATTTATATATTTTAAGGTATCTGACCATATTATCAAAAAAATATAATAATTATTTTAAACGAAATAGTTTAAATTGTGTTTTAAATATGAGGAACCGAAGTGAACTTTTTTAAAAATCAGGAGAAACGCTTGTTGGCTATTTTCTGAATTAAAAAAAATAGTAGTTCTGATTTCTATTGAGATTAATGTAAAATATTGTCTAATAGAACAGAGTGTGAAGAATCGAATGATGTGTGTTCGGATGTCATAACGGGACATACACTTTTGGGGAAAAATATTGAATGTAATGATTCCAAATGGCTTCACTGGGACTGAGCGATTAATAACCTATTTGTTTGTAAAATCATAATCAGGTTTATCCTCCTTGCCAACCTAAATTGGGTAAATAGAAATATGCCATGGAGAAGATCTTTCTGCGCATGTAAAGAGTTCCATAAATTATTTAGGAATCCATCCAGAAAACATGTTTAAAATAATAATTTCGTTTAAGGTCCAACATATTTCAATGTTATTTGAGAAAATTTGGTAATTTTGTCATAATGAAGAGTTTATTTTGGTTAAATTGTATTACTATCCTTTTGTATGTAAATATTACCTTACAAGAGTTTCCAACTAACAGACTAACCACGCTTTTCCGTCTGCCTTTTTACTCTTTGTTTTAACCTAAGTTAGGGTGGCACGGAGTGTAGTTCGAAAGATAGGGACTCTAAAATTCTTTTCCAAGCAAAAACATAGCATGTCAAACAAAATTCGATATTTTTTAAACAATAAATTGTGTTATTTTAAAAATTCCACTGCGAAAATAAATAAAAGCTGAGTCTATCGATCATGAGGTTAGCATTGCATTTAGAACCATACAATTAATCAATAAACATTAAATTTGCAGGCATGGAATTGAACAAATGCTTCAACAGGAAACTATCCAATGCATTAGAAGTGCATGAACCAGCCACCACTTAATAAATGAAGTCAACGAAACTGCATGTTCAAACATTTGCTTCTACGAGTTAACTAGGCATATGTGATCGAATATCTGTTCATTAGCCGAAATCTAGTAGTTGCGATGGGTCGACAGACTGCCTTAGTTGGTACTGGTACATTTAAAGCAATATATGTCGTTTGGGCGAATTCAACGCATATCAGGATGAAGTAGATATATTTTGGAATGAAACTAATGCATTTTAATTGATCGGGGTGGCATGGGATTAAAAAAGTGTTCAGAACGCATTTAAATAATTTGCTGGCACTTTTGATACTTTTTTGTATACTTCTGATGTTTACCCAATATTATTGTAACAATGCTACATCCTGTTTACATCGAAAAGAGATTGAATAGTATCGTATGCTTGTACGTTGTTCTGCAATCGAATGCACGTTCATTAGCCGAAATCTATTAGTTGCGATGGGCTTACAACGTGTCGACAGGCTGCCTTAGAGTTAGTACTGGTGCATTTAAAGCAATATATGTCGTTTGGCGAATTCAACGCATATCAGGAATGATACTGTGAGGTATATAGATGGAATGTGCATTTAAATTGATTGGTAAAATTGGATGTAAAATTAGGCTTTGCTTGAAATTGTATTTTTAATTGATAGGACATTAATATTTAACATTTTAGGGCTTTATTTCTATAGGCGCATTCAGACAAACTTCGATCATAAGTCAAAAAATTAGGATCTGTCTTTAAACTTCAAGCATACAATAAACTAACAGTAAACTCTTACAAAGTTAATCACCCCCCCCCCCAAAAAAAATCATTTATTAATTGCTAATTACTTTGTAGACTAACTTTTAAAAAAAGAAATCTTACAAAAAAGTTTTGACAAGATGTCTCCAGTAATGTAGCAATTTTACAATGTAAAAAGAGCTCGCTGTTACAAAAGCTACTTTCTCGCTTATTTGATATTTTTTGCATTAACTAAATAAATGCGATTTTGTGGCATCTTTACTCTCTTGAGAACTGGCTTCCCTATTTGGGGACATTTTTTAAAATCTTACCACTAACAATTAACACGTTAATTACTTACGAATTTGACTTTGTAAGATAGAAGAAGATCCAAATATCAGTTTTCAGCCTTTGATTACAGGTATTAGTCATTTATTTCTTTAAAAAATGAATTTGAACGAGGGTCAATACGATATAAGGGTTCTTGAAAAAAAATTATTATTATTTAATTTTCAAAAAGCTATTTTTAAAATCATTTTGCAATAAAAACAATGTTAAAATAATCTGTTAACTACAAATAAGTGATACGGCCTTTTTTGTTGAAAAAAAAAATTATTATTTTAAATTTCTTTGATAAACATAAATTTTAGCAAATATTAGGCTTTTGTGAATCTTTAAATTTTTCATTTGCGTTTGAACAAGTTTGTTTTTTTGCAAAGCGAAGATTTTTGTACTTTTTCTTAACCTTTATAAGCTTTTATTTAAAAAGATTATATTCGGAAATAAAAAAAGTGAATTTTATTTGTACTGAAAATAAATGTAATATTTTACTCTGAAGGGCAGCAATATTTTTTAAGCATCTAAATTTTTCATTTGCGTTTGAATAAGTTTTTTTTCGTAACGAAGGGTTTTTTGTACCTCTTTGTAACCTTTAAATAAATTTATTTAAAAACATTCCCTTTATAATTAAAACAACTGTGAATTTTATTTTTACCAATTTTTTTAATGTTTTACTTTTAAGACTGCATAAAGTTCTTTCCAAAAAATATTTACTTCCCAACCTGAAATTAAGCAATATTCTTGTTTTGTTTACAAACTTTTCTTAAGTTAAACAAGAAGTTTACTTTTCTTGAAGTTTAAATCAATATAGGTAACGGCTGCTGCAGAATAATCTTTTTGAACATTTTTACGAAAATTTTCAGAAAATTCAAAAAATAGAAAAGTACGTTTTATATAACAATTCAAGGAAATTGATGAATGGTTTATATTTTGCATAATTTTTATGTTTTCCTTTTTGTTTGTGATATTTCTTTTTTTAATGTGTATAATATACCTTTGTTAAGCAAAAAAAAAACGATTCAATTAATGTTTTGTTAAATTTGTATAATACAAGATGCTTATTTTTTTTACAAAACAGCTTTATAATAAAAATATATCTCTGAAATGAAATGTTTACCCCTGAAAGAATATATAAACAGTTTAGAAATTCAGAAACCATTTAACTAATAATAAATTGAACGCACATTTTTATGTAATAAGTTTGCGTCATCACGCATCCTTACATCGTTTTATGGGTTTTGTGCTTATATTCTTAGTTTCATTAAACACGCCAAATTTTAGGCACACAGATTTATAACACAGTTATCATTAATTCAGAAACAATCATCATTAACTAATTCTACAACACGATAATGATTAGGAAGAAATTATCCACCGGTCTCATAAATTGACTAGTTTTCAGTAATTTTTTTTGGTAGCAGATAATTATAGAAAAATAAATGATATTCTCACTGTGTCCCCAACTTTTGTATCAATTTACGATTTGCTTTAACACGCTCACGCCGGTGTGACCAATACCACCTAGATTACAAGGCCGGCGAACTTTATGCTTGACGTCATATTAGTGGACCGATTCTGTGGTTTTGACCAATGAGCATTCGTGACTAGATCTTGTATTTGAATAAATTTTTAAGATAAGATAAATCTAGATGCGACGTCATTTTAAGAAACAACGTTATTGGTCAACATATCGAAATTGGTCCGCTAGTGTGACGTTGTGTTGCTTAGGTCTTCGGCCTTCTAATCTGGGTGGTATTGGTGTGACCCACGGGTGGGTCACACTTGACTGTTCTGTGGGGAGGTATGACTCACCGGTGGGTCACACTGTTCCATGGGGTGGTGTGACCCACTTATGGTTCACGCCTAACAATCCCGTGAGGCGGCATGCATGACAAGTGAGTCACTTGTGTTCAGAAAAGAAGTCGTTAAGGAATAAGTTTATTTATTTTCCTCAACATAATATATAAAAATATTGAATATTATAAACATCCAATATGTGAAATTCTCAACAATTATTTATTTTTATCTACACTCTTAAAACGAACGAGCAATTTTACCACAGTCTGAGTTGATTTTCACTCCTCCAGTCTAGAAAATGCACTTCTCCTAGAGAAGTGTATCCTTTGTGTGTAAAACCTCCGACTGGATCACTCCAAACGAGTGATTTTTATTCAGTCTGAGTTAATATTCACCCCTGTCCAGTGTCGAAATTGCACTTCTCCTACTGGAGTGGATTTCACTCTTTTGTTTTAAGAGTGTATGCAACCTTTCAAAAAATTTCAAACATAATGCAGGCTGGCCCTTACAACTCTTACAATATGTCGTTACCTTTTTACATTTTTCGCGGCACATAATCTACCTTGTATTTTCACTAGTTGTGATTTAGCATGAAGCGCTTTCGAACTCGCAAAGTGTTTTCCCGCCCGACGAAACGTAACGATATAAGACAGTCCCTCTTCACTCGAAAAAAAATGTAGACATTTGCCCCGGCGAGAACGTTTTAAGCGATCGGCATGTAAATTTAAAATATTTTAGTATTTCAAGAGTCGTACTTGTCCAACATGCAACTTAGATAACAATACTGCTGCTTCAAAAAATAAACATCCTGCTTACCATTATCCAGCATAAATTAACGGAGATGATGCTGTTTCCGGAAAATGAATTGGACAAATAGTTGAATTTGAAGCAGTAACTGCAGAAATGGGGCGTGGGTAGCCTAGTGGTTATGGCCTCGTTCTCGGAATCGGAAGGTCCCACGATCGAGTCCCGATACCACTGAAGGCCCACCTGATATGCGGAGTACGTGCTCGTTAAATCTGTATGTCCGAAAGTCCCGTGGGCGGTAATGGCGCAGTTTCCCACTGGTACAGGTCCCTGGAGACTATTTCCCTCTCCTTCAGGGACGTGTCTAAATTCCGTAGGTGGCGATAGATGGCACATCCCTCACATATGTGTCTGTGTGTTGTGTCCGTCTCACTTGACGAATGTTTATAAGTGGGTTTCTGATCAAGCACACAAACCTGAATATATATAACTAAAAAACCAACCATCTCAATTGTAGAAAGGAACCAAAAAACACACAAGTATCGTACAATATTATTTTTCTCTCTAAAACATTGAAAGTAAGGAACATAGTGGAAAATTCTCTAATGGAACCAGGCCCTAAGCGATTCAGTGACAAAATTAACGACGTTGTAACAAAGCAAATCGATTAGACAAATAGCTGTACTTTAAGCAATAAAACAGCATGGGAGCACTCCCGTTCAAGCATTCGCCATATCTTCTAATTATCAAGGACAGGCATATTTATTTTGTCCGACCTGTCTGTTGTTATTTATAATTACCGTCAAGCAAGGGGGATGTAACGTATGTGTGTGGGGTGCTGTCTTTTTTTTCTTCTCTTCTCTCTTGCGTGTCCTTAACGTGATTTCAGTCTGAGCTTGAGGACTTATGTACTTTGTCATATTATTAAAGAGGATGTCACAGTTGTAAATGTCACTTGTTTGTTACAGAATCTGTCACTTTACCCGCTTCCTTACAACAAGTGTGTTTAACAGGTGAAAAGGCGCCAAACACAGAATTAATTCTATATTAAACATTTACATGCTAAATTCGACTAGTTTCATTTATTTTATCTCGAAAAAACTTCAATAATTACACTGGACAACAAAATTTGAAAAATTTTCTGCGAATCAGATGAGAGTACCCAATTCTGAATGATTTCAACGTGCTAAACTCGAATATCACCTTAAAAAATAAAAGTTAGCTCTTGTTTTTGAGTTACGGTCGCTTTCTTCATTGCATAGGATGCGGCAAAATACATGGGCTACCATTAAACACAAAATTTATTAAAGTCAATTTTGTTTACCCATTAAGCACAAAATTTATTAAAGTCAATTTTGATTACAGAAACCCTCCCAATTTGTGCTCATACAGGTTTTATTTAATATTATCAACATGGGGTTGGTAAGAGATGATAATTTACAAGAATTTTTACACACATTCGCATTTTAATACCCCACTACGCAACATAATTGTTCTCACTTTAAAAGGTTCAGAAAAAAAATGCAATTAATTCCTGACATTTCTTCATGGTTGTTTTTAGAAGCTGTAGCATATTTAGCAGACGCATGGCTATTATCCTCGTTAAAACTATAAAAAAATATTGGAGACTTTAGTAAATAGTTGGACCGGACACAGAGTTGAAAGAATGTTAGGATATTGAACATTTATCTTTTTCTAAATAGCGCCTCAGTTAACTGATGAGATGATGCAGAAATAAGTCATTAATCTGATTTGTTGGTTCCCTTTTAATCTGAAAATGACATTCCGTTGTTTTTTTCATTAAATTTTATATAGCATATGGCACTATCTGTTGTCCCAGATGAAGTAAAAGTGACAAATTTTCTACACAAGTTTAACTACATAAGTGAGGAGCCCAGAAATTATTCCTGGACTCCCATCTTGAAACCAAAATACAAATGATAAGCTTTCTTTACTTTTGCACTGATGACCCTTTTTGTGTTCAAAAAATTGCACTTTGCCGCAAATATAACAGAAGTTATTAGCTCTATTAATGCATTTACAAGGCATTACAGTTATATAGATTTATTACTAATACTAATTTTTGATATTCTACAGCTTCTAAAACAGCCAAGTGCGAAATACAAGGAATTTATTGCTTTTTATTCTGCACCTCTTGAGATGAGAACAATTATGTTGTTTAGAAGGGTTATTTAGCTACTAATATGGTTGCAAACACCTTAAAAGTTATCATTTCCTCCCAAACCCATGTTGATAATATAAAATAAAATCTGCATAAGCCTCAAATTCGGAGGTTTTCTGTAAACAAAATTGACTTTAATTAATTTTGCGTTTGCTGCGCTCCTGCATTTCGCTGTATCCTATGCAATGAAAAAACGACCGTAACTCAAAAACAAGAGCTAACTTTCATTTTTTAAGGTGATATTCGTGTTTAGCACGTCGAAATCATTCAGAATTGGGTACTTTCATCTCATTCGCATTTTCACTGTTGACCAGTGTTATTACTTATATATATCGTTTGAAAAAATTAATTTATATTTCAAGGGATAAATGTGTAATAGTCCTCGCTTCTAAATAGAATGAAAACATTTCATATCAACATACAAAGAATATCGTAGTGAAATATATTTAATTACAATGCAATTATTTGCAATGCTTTTTGGGCAATTTTTTTTATTTAAATACTAGCAAATTTATACCCGTACTTCGCACGGATTAAAAAAAATCAAATCGATCCAAGTATGTGTACCATATAACCTGCTATAAGATCATAAACTTAAGTTATTCTTCCCGCTCGTTATCAAGTATGAAATCCCGTTTCATTGCTTTATAATTCCAAAATCAAAAATACGGTGTAAAATGCACTCATAGATGTCATCACAAATCCCTCATATATACATAAAACCTTTTAACTCTTTTGGCATGTTTTGGGAAATAATTTGGCGAGAAAATATATATAGCTACAAACACACCCATTACACAGCTCTAACACAGTGATCTTAGCATAACCAACCAATTTATAAATTATATTTTAAAAACATTTTGCCCATTTGGCGGGTTTTTAAAAAATAATTTGGTGAGATTGGCATCATATTTGGCGAAAAAATTAAAAATAAACCCTGATATGCAGCTGTAGTGCGATGGCCTGAATTAACCATCACAGTTCAGTAATAGATTAACAAACATTTTGCCCACTTGGCGATATTGGCAAAGTATTTGGCGAAAAAAAATAAAGACGTAATATCTTTATATGCAGGTCTAGTGCGATGGCCTTTATTAACCATCACAGTTCAGTAATAGCTAAACAAACATTTTGCCCATTTGGCGAGTTTTATTTAATAATTTGGCGAGATTGGCAACATATTTGGCGAAAAAATAAAGACATAAAACCCTTATATGTAGCTCTAATACGATGGCCTTTGTTAACCATCACATTAACTATACATTTATTGCTTAAATAGGCATATTTGCAATCAACAGAACCACAATAAATCCTGGAATGGAAACTGTATGGAATTACGTCACTTGAAACATGTCAATTATTTTCAAATAATGTATTTAGTTTCTTTGGCAACCAGAATATAATAAACATTTTCAATTTTATTTATTTTCGTTGAAAGTTTTATTTAATTTTTTTCAGCAGATGGCATCGGGAAAGTAACAAAATTATCGGATTTGAGCCAAAGTGGTGTAGTTTTTTCAGGAAATTCGAATTTTCTTTAAAAATAGAACATTTTGAGCTCTGATAGTTCCTTATTCGTAACTCAAGTATAAAATACGGATTTGTGCCAAGTTACAAGTCAAACAAATGTCTAGTTTTTGAATCTATAAGACACACACATATACATACAAAACTTCATTTTTATTACATTCATATTATTTTAGATAATTGATTTATTTTAAACGGTGTTTTTCAACTGAAAAAAGGGGCTTACGCTAACACTTCTAGCATAAAGTCATTGCATGCATCAGTTCAAAACGAAGAATTTAACACATAATTAATGTTTATAGGATGAAAATTCAATGTGGTAGATTGTAAGCGTAAACCTCTTTTTTTTAATAGAAAAACACCGCTTAAAATAAATAAATTATATTTAAATTTTGAAAAATGCCTAAATAGTATTATTCATTATATTTGAAATCACTATGCCAAATTTGGAAAAGATTAAAGCAATAGTAAAAATTTCAAAATTTTGGGTATTCGCCTACCTTTAAATGATCTCAGCGTTTTGAGAATATTATTTAAATAGAAAATTTTCTGGATCTAATTATGTTTACAATTAAAAGAATAATGTTTATTTGCTTATTTTAAAAATTATTTTGAATAAAGCTTCCAATATTTTGTTAGTGACAGAAAATTGTTTGTGTTACAAAAATCCAAAATTACTTATATATCAAATTATCTAACTTAAATTAAGTATTACCTATCTTACACATTATTATTTAAGACATTTGTGTTCTTAAAAAAGCTGTTCTAAATTCATTTTGAAATAGTGGTTTTGGTGTTTTGATTATTCTATAGCAAATAGTTTTTCTTGTACAAACATATTAAACTACGATTAGGACAGTATTTAAAATTGCTTTATGTGTTGGTTGGTAGGCATATATTTTCTGGCTTGTGGGATTGGTCATAGACCCTCTTATAAACCTTGGTCAAGTAAGACAGACACAACACACACACGCAGGCGACAGATGCTGACATCTATTGTGTGCCACCTCCATAATTAGACATTTTTATTTATTAATCTGCTTTACAGAAAGAGAATTTCCAATTACATAGCAGTAATACACTACAACCGAACAAACAAACATTGAACATACAAGATAAAAGAACACTAAAATCGAATAAAAAACACGAAGAAACATTGAAAAAACAAGGATTAAAAAATTGACTAAGATAAAAGCATTAAAATTGAGTAAAATACTCACCAATAATGCAGCAGATAGGAATTATAAGGTCACTGAGAATGAAGACACTCACTGAGAACACACTCACATGTCCCTGAAGGGGAGCGAAATAGTCTCCAGAGACCTGTATCCGTGGGAAACTGCGCAATGACCGCCCACAGAACTTTCGGACCTATTAGATTTAACGAGCACGTACTCCGCCTATACTCGACAAACACAGATATCCATGCCTTATCGGGATTCGAACCCGAACACAGAGGCTAGCTTCCTAACCGTTGTGCCACCGGGCGGGTGCTTTATATGGTAAGAAACAAAGGTTATACCCAGCTTCAGAAAAACCTTGCAACCTTTTAAAACCAAACTTACCAAATTATAGTGAAATATGGTTTCTCCTGTGAGCTCTGAATGCCTCGCAGGAAAGGTAATCTGGTTAGCTTCATCTCATTTTTCACGACCAACACAATAGGGAAAAGTCCATCCATGGCAGAAGTCTGCTAAATCTCATTAACGCTTTTAAAGCCACAATTGCATAGATTTTTGTACAGGGGGCATCTTTTTTAATAATTTGAAATATTAATAACGCGTGTCGCAGAAAGGGAAAAAAATTCCTGGAGCTATACACTTAAAGTGGAATTTTATATTGAAATTTTATTTAAAGTTAGATTTGCAGATAAATTTACAGAGTTATTTAACTTGTTGATGTTTTAACTGCCACATTAACGTGTTTGAAGCGCATTTAAGATGTTTGAGGCTTTAAAAAATCATATTAAGGCTTTAAAAACCACAATTGCTTGGATTTTTGTAAAGGGAACATCTTTTAAATAATTTGAATTATTAATAACGTGTGGCAGAATGGGAAAAAGTGCCTGGAGCTATTCATTAAAAAGTCAAATTTTATATTGAAATTATATGGAAAGTTAGATTTGCATTATTAGTTAGATAAAAGTTATTTAACATGTTTGAGGTTGCATATCTGACTATAAAAAATGTTTTAAATAATAATTTACATATTCTGTGAATTTTTTACAGCTATATATTTTATTTTAGAGGTGATATTATGTATACAATATCATTAAGAAGTTTTTTATGATTTAAAGATTTTTAAAACTATTTTTGAAATTCGACTCAATAAATAATAAAGAAGCTATACAGGAGAAAAGTAGTTATGTTTAGAAAAACTCGCGTATAGGTTTTATCAGAAATATAATGTATTATAGTAGCTACTTTCTTTGAAATTACATGAAAGATAAAACTTACATTTTAATAAAACAATAATCATACACTTTACAAAGTATTAGGTAATTTAATGGTATTTAAAAAAAAAGTTTCAAATATTTTCAAATTCAATTTCATTAATTTTTTTATGTAATTAACACAATTGCAAATTATTCACTTTTAATATTTTACTAAGTGACTGATACTAAAACACCGTTTAAAAGAATATTACTCTTGAATATTTCATATAGTTCTACCATTTCGAAAAAATAAGCCGAGAAAAGTCACAGTATCAACACCAAGTACTCAATAATACAAACTTTAAAAATAAAGTATTTGAACTCTTACTCCCCAGATCACCACCTATATTTCTACTTCAAACCAACTAACCCCACGTCATGAGTAACAATAGAAACAGAGACCTGAAGAGATAACGGCATTCCCTATGGACCCGCCAGCGTGAAATATTGAATAGATATCCGTACATAGTGCATTAGGAACCGGGGGCTTCTTGTTGAGTATTTCGTGACTTGAAGCGAAAGTTCACCCTTCGCGTAACTTGGTGGCAGAAGGCTAAATGCTAAAGCCACTGTTGAACCTTATATATAGACCTCTTATATTTTTATTGATGTTGATTAATTTCTACAGTTGCTTTTAGGGGCGCTTATCTGGCCAAATTCCAGATAAGCAGCCCCTAAAGGCAACTGAAGAAATTAACCAACATCAACAAAAATTTGCACACGCTCTAAGGAGTAATAAGACAATTATTCGGCACTGGTAAGACTTGAAAATTCAATTTCTTATTTTTTTTATATAATTAACACAATTACAAATTATTCACTTTTAA
Source organism: Hylyphantes graminicola (assembly GCA_023701765.1). NCBI lineage: Eukaryota > Metazoa > Arthropoda > Arachnida > Araneae > Linyphiidae > Hylyphantes > Hylyphantes graminicola. The sequence continues at coordinate 9,371,355 of CM043113.1, forward strand.
TATTTTCATAAATGACTGACATTAAAACAAAGTTTAAAGGAACACATTTCTTGAATAGTACTTTTAGTTCCACCATTTCAAAAAAATAAGCCGAAGAAAGTCACAGTACCAACACCAAGTACTCAATAATACAAACTTTAAAAATAACAAAAGGCCCATTTGAACTCTTACTCCCCAAATCACCACCTATATTTCTACTTCAAACCAACTAACCCCACGCCACGAGTAACAATAGAAACAGAGACCTGAAGAGAGAACGGCATTCCCTATGGACCCGCCAGCGTGAAATATTGAATAGATATCCGTACATAGTGCATTAGGAACCGGGGGCTTCTTGTTGAGTATTTCGTGACTTGAAGCGAAAGTTCACCCTTCGCGTAACTTGGTAGCAGAAGGCTAAATGCTGAGTCCACTGTTGGACCTTATACACTTTTAAAACATGCGAGTGATTTTAAGTCAGACTGAGTTAATTTTCACTCCTTTCCAGTCTGGAAAATGCACTTACCCGGAAGGAGCGGATTCTTTGTGTGTTAAGCCTCCGACCGGATCAATCCAAACGAGTGATTTTAACTCAGTCTGAGTTAATATTCAATCCTTTCCTGTGTCGAAAATGCACTTCTCCAACTGGAGTGGATTTCACTCTTTTGTTTTAAGAGTGTACACTTTTAAAACAAACGAGCGATTTTAAGTCAGACTGAGTTAATTTTCACTCATTTCCAGCGTCGAAAATGCACTTCCCCTAGAGGAGTGGATTTCACTCTTTTGTTTTGTTAAACCTCTGACAAGATCACTCCAAACGAGTGATTTTAACTCAGTCTGAGAGTTAATTTTCACTCCATCCCAGTGTCGAAAATGCACTCATCCTATAGGAGTGGATTTCACTCTTTTGTTTCAAGAGTGTAGAAGCCTAAGTTGTGTAATGGTTCTTTAAGTTTTAACTTTGTATATGACAGTTAAACAGTAAATATACGTACCCCTTTTTTTATTTGATTTATTTCTGAAATTGCAAGGAATTACTAAGTGAATTATTTTGTTATGGAAGTAAATTATGGAGGGCTGTCATTATTCCAACTTACATACGATATTAAGTTTCAGCATTTTCCAGGTTTTTGTTTCCAAAAAATTAAAATATTAATCACCAGATTACCGAAAATATAGTGAGACATTTCACTAAAGGCCGTTAACATTTTTAACAGTGTAAAATATAAACAAAATTTAAATGTTTTAGTGCACCTATTTAAATATGAGATTCGTAACTCCGAGTTACAAGTGCCTACGAAGTGAGAAATAATAGTTTGAAATTTTTTTATCGTTGAGAATCCTTCTTTAATCTACAAGCCCAAATAGTATCTATATAACTTTACAATACGACAACAGCTAAAGAATAGCAGAAATTTAATAAAATAAAAAAAAGTAATGATAATGAAGACCCTCCTCTTTATGCTCTTGCGACCTGGCGTCCCATTTGGGTAAATTTTTTTAAACCTCCCCACAAACAATTAACGTGTTAATTAGTTCCGAAATTGACTTATTCCTGTAAAAGAAGATCCACAACTATCAGTTTTCAGCCTTTAATTGAAGTTATCAGTCATTTATTTCGTGAAAAAATTTAGTTGAAAGAGGATTAATACGATATTAGAGTTCTTAAAAATATTATTTTAATTTTTTAACTTTTTAAAAAGTTCTTTTAGTAGTTAATTTTAAAGAAATTTTTTATTTAAAACTTTATTAAAATAATCTGTTTGCTACACATAAATGATACGGCTTTTTTTTTCTTGCATTTGTAGCTCACCAAATGTGTATTTTTAGAGTTTAAGGCGTGTCCCTAAGTAACTATTAAACATTTTTTAAATGTCGTTGAAAACACATACTTTTTATCATATATTTGTATGAAAAGTATGTTTAGATAATATACGTGTAGGATTTCGCTCCGGTCTTAAGAGGTTATAGCTATTTTTGTTTGTTGGACATATAAACATTACGTCAGAAGTATCACAGTTTTTATTACGTATGCTTATGTAGCTTCGTATAGCTAAGGCTAATCACAAGTGGTAGTAGTTGACGTAGTGAGTTGTACAGATTGTATGGTATCCCTTTTTAAACTCTGGTGAAATTGACATGTATGCCGTTAGCTTTGAACTTTTTTGAACTCGTGTCTGATACACACGTCAGAGAGTCGTGTGTTTAAAAGGCTCGGAGGGATGCTTCTTGGTGGAAATAAGAAATAAAATATTTAAGTTTTTTTTTACTTCAAAGTTTTGAGGCAAAGAAAAATCTGAGGTTTGAATATTCGTAGGTTAGATAGAAAAGGTAAAATTGAACTTATAAGGAATTGGTATTTTTTAAAAGAACTTATCGATCAAACTGTGTGGCACAGCAAAGTGCTTGGATTGAGTTGTTGTGTAATAAAAAAATAAGGAAGAGTTTAAAAAAAATGTTTCAGCTTAAAATCGAGATATGAGTTTCGTAATAGGTTTCAGATTTTTTTTTTAAAAAATCTTTGTTAAGAAAAGGGTAATTCGAATAGATTAAACATTGATAGCCATACCATATTTATTTTCTTAGTGTTTCTAAAAGTGTCTATTAATGCTCGTGTAATTTGTTTTGGTTATATTTACCTCTTTTATTGGTTATTCTCTCAATAGGAATGGATTGATAATATGTCGACTCACTAAAATTTCTCTAAGTATTTTTGAGGTAAAAAATAAGATTATTTTAGCCATACAGAAAAACTATTTCACCAGAAACAATAAATTTGTGTAGATTCTACAACCTGAAAACACAACCACAACCTACGTTTATATGTCAACCTGAACGCATTCCCAATAAACTGAGAAAACCCCTATAAAAAGACAGTATTACAGGCCACTCTTATAGTGAATTGCTTTTGATATTTATTCTACAAAAGTTTTAGCTTTCTTTATCGCGTTAGTTATTATGTTTTCAACAAGAACCAATTGATAATATAGCCAATTCATTAAATTATAATTATAACTATTTTAAGATAAAATTAAGATTATTTTATCCGTACAAAACACTATTCCACAAGACAGAATCTTCGGTTATAACGTCACAAGCATGTCAACCTGAAAACGTCCAAAATAACCCGAGCAAACCCTCATAAAAAGGACCATATTATAGGCCTCTATTTTAAGGGATTTCCACTGATACCACCACTGCAGAGGTAATACCGTCCTCTTTATGGTACTACTCCTGTATGAAGCAATATGCCAGGGCCAGAGCTTTTATGAATGACGAGAAAATATAGAGTAACTATATGAAAGGATGAAACATCTGAGTAGTTCATAAAGACGGAGATGAAAGTGTTAGTTATTAGGTGTTCATGTAAAGCTAATGTCGTATATTCCTTTGCATTGGTACGCAATTTGTGTACATGTTTTAATTCAGTGTATAAATCTACAATAATGTTGTGAAAATAATTTTAAGATACAAAAAAATTATTTAAGGTGTTTCTGTAAAGCTAATGTCGCATAAAGACGAAAATGAAAGTGTAGTTATTAAATGTGCATGTAAAGCTAACGTCGTATATTCTTCTGCATTGGTACGCAATTCGTATACATGTTTTAATTCAGTGTACAGTTATTGAATTATGTTTTGAAAATAATTTTAAGCCATAAAAAAAATATTTAAGATGTTTATGTAAAGCTATAGTCACATAAAGACGAAAATGAAAGTGTAGTTATTAAATGTGCATGTAAAGCTAATGTCGTATATTCTTTTGCATTGGTGCGCAATTTGTGTAATGGTTTTAATTCAGTGTACATTTGTTCAATAATGTTGTGAAAATAATTTTAAGCCATAAGAAAAAAATGTAAGGTGTGTATGTAAAGCTAATGTCGCATAAAGACGGAAATGAAAGTGTAGTTATTAGGTGTGCATGTAAAGCTAATGTTGTATATTCTTTTGCATTGGTAAGCAATTTGTGTACTGGTTTTAATTCAGTGTACATTTGTTCAATTATGTAGTGAAAAGTACTTTAAGCCAAATAAAAGATATTGTAATTTTTTTTCTGATTAAAAAGAAACATCTGAGTAGTTAATGAAGACTGAAATTTAACCCTCTAATGCATGAAATTTTATTTTCACCCCCCCAAAATATATATGTATCTTTAATGCTCATACATTATGGGAAAAATACTGAAAAAAATTTAACTGCATTAGAATTTAAATAATTTCATTTTTTAATTTTTTTACCATATGAAAAAAAAACAAGTACAAACATTCCAATTTTGATAATGAGACTAGAAAACTGCTAATTATGTCAAAATAATTAACTATAATTAATTTTTCAATACAATTTAGTATGTATTTAGTACATTATTATACTTTGAATACAGCCAAAAACTTAATTTCACAACAGTTAATAACCTCAGTGTTTAATGTTTAATACACTTTTACTACTGTCATCTATGAGGATTATTAGTAGCTAAAACTTCAAAATAGAATATAATAAATGAAAAAAAAACAAATTTGTCGAGAAGGAGCTCTAATTTAATAGAATAAAGTGGATTATGTTACTTGTTGCCAAACGGCAATAGTATGCATTAGAGGGTTAAATTTAGTTGTTATGCCTGGGTTAATAATGTATTATTTATTCAAAATAATTTATTGATAGAATAATTTTGAGTAGTTTTAATAGTTTTCGCATAAAACTTCAAAGCTTTATTAATAATAATTGTAAAAAATGAAGATAATAAATACTAATTCAAAATACGAGTTAAGGAAAGTTTATTAGCAGTACTATAAAAATGTTATTTTACTAATAAAGTACTAGTAACTATATATTAGGTGATGACATAAAACGTGTAACTGAAAAGAAAAAGGAACCATCTGGGTCGCTCATAAAAGCGATAATGAAATGTAGTTTATAGGTATGCATATAAAGATCAACTAAGGCCGTATTTTCATTACTATAGTAATTTCTGTGATAAATAATGTAATTATAGTATATGTTGGTAATAAAACATATAAGCTATATATTGAACTTAATTAGATTTATAAGGAAAAAATAATAGTTTAATGTATTATTTATAAAAATCAAATAAATCATAAATAAGGAAAAATGGATTATTTTTAAATAGTTTTGATGACAGAGTCACTAGGAAAAAAAAAGAGTAAGTATATGAAAAAATTTAACTTCTGAGTAGTTAATAAAAGACGTAAATAAAAGCTTAGTTCATCATTACATGCAAATATATCAAAAAAGTAAATTTTTCATCCTTAATACTTTTTGAATTAGCCTTCTAGTAATTATCCTAGTTATTATAACGATACTGCAATTTTTATAAACTATGATGAGAAATGATATGGAACATAATTTGATTTCTAAAGAAAAAGCGTATATCAGTTAATAATGTGCAATGTTATTGTAAGCATTATATAAAAATGGCAATAAACATTTGGGTGTCTTAATGAATGTTTTATCGTATGGTAATATAGTCATCTTTTACATCTTAATTAAAAAATAGATTTTTTAAATTTTAATTTTTTTGATTAATTATTTGAGAAATATCACATCAAAAATCTTATCTAATAATTCTATTCATCAGCCTGTCCGTACCATGAGCAGTGAGTGTAAAACAAAATATAAGTACGAAGTTTTAGTTTAGCTCAGTTTTAATTATAGTCGCACTAGAGCTACACGGGGGATATTGGCGACCGTCGTCGTAATTTAGAACCTTAGTCAAGTGATGAGCCGACACCTGAGTAGGTACCCAACGTAATTTTAGTTACCGTAGAACCCATTGTTTTTAACAAAAACAGCTATAAACCTATGAAGCAATAAGAAGTAAATTCCCCTCGTTTCTTAGTTGTTGACCTATCAAGTAAACATATAAAATTTTAACTCATATTAGTAATTAAATAAAGTATTTTAGATATATTTTACTAGTAAACTTATCGAATGTCAAAGTTTTTCTGACGTGTAACATAAAATTCGGTTAATATGAAATATTTCGGTGGTCCTTTATAATTCCAGATAACTATATTCAGTTGTTATTTAAGTGCGAGAACGATAATTTGATTTATTAAGGAAACATAATTTTTGCTAAGAAGGAGAACAAAAATAATTAAATTATTCGGTAAGAATTATTTCGGAATTGTCTCGTAAATAAAAAGTAGTAATTTCATTAGGTAAGAAGTTGATGTAGGTGCAAAAATAGAATTATTCAGTCGGAAAATTATTCAATTCTAAGGATAAATAAAATAGCAAGACACTTTGAAAACGGCCATTCTTATTTACAAGGAAAATCTAGGGTTTAGTAGTTTATGTAGTCATCATTTACCTTTTTTTTTGATCAAATTATAAAAGCATTTTCGCAAGAAGCAACTAGTATAAAACACATAACTGTTATTTTACTTTATTCAAATGGTATTTATTTTTAAAATATTATTTTCTTACTTGAAATTAGTTTGAATCCTTTTAGCTATAAGTACGATTTTTTTTCTCTTTTAGAAACTTATATTGAATTCAACCTACATATTTATTTTAAAGTTTATATTTATTAGGAATAAAAATTCCGAATATTATGCTGATAATATTCTTGTGTTTTTTAAAAATATATTTATTTCATGATATTCATTTTCTAAATTTAGAATTTCGTTGCAGTAGCTTCATAATAAATAGTCGTAATAAATAATTGCAGCAATTTATTACAGTAGCGCCATATTCATCATGCTGTTACACATTTAGCATGTGTACAGCATGTCTACAGTGTTTTTATAACACAGTACATAAAGTATAAAATGAAAAAAAAATTTAATTACGATATATTTGTTTAAAAATTTATAACAACGACACTAGAAACTTTCAGTCGCAAATGTTCTTGTTTGTGCCCTTAACCCTTTCAGTCCCAGAAATTTACTACACTACAGAACATCTGATATTCACAAAATAAGCTTATTTTAGGTCACATGTACGAATTCAATAAGAAAAAAAATCATTTAAATTTTTTATATGGTTTTTGAAACAATGCCAAAATTTTTTAATTGTGGAAAACAACAAAATAAAAAATATATATATTACCTAAAAACACTTCGAGTTATATATTTAAGGTATCTGACCATATTATTAAAAAAAATTTAGTAATTATTTTAACCGAAATAGTTTAAATGGTGTTTTAAATACGTGGAACTGAAGTGAACTTATCAAAAATCAGGAGAAACGCTTGTTGAACATTTTCTAAATAAAAAAAATAGTAGTTCTGACTTCTATTGAGATTAATGTAAAATATTGTCTGCTTGAACAAAGTGTGAAGAATCGAATGATGTGTGTTTGGATGTCATAACGGGACATAAAAATTTTGAAAAAAATATTGAAAGTGATGATGCCAAATGGCATCACTGGGACTGAAAGGGTTAAACTATTGAAAAAAATTTAAAGAAATCAAAAGCCAAGGTAATTATTAATTTTCCAATATGACATACAATTGTAAACAATTAGAAAATAAACAGAAACCAATTTAAAATACTGTTTATTTTATAAATTTCATTCATTGTTATATGAACTTTCCGAATTTAAACTTTTTTTTTATGTTATTTAAAATAACAAAATAATCCTACATAGATATCAAGAGCCGCAGAAATTTCCACCTTTAACTGAGTATTAAAAATAAAGCAATTAATATAGAATATTAACTGTTACGATCCAATTAAAAATACTCGATGTTTCAATAAAAATATAGGAATAAATAAATGACGCAGGAACTTTGCCAGCTCGCATGCTTTTGACATTTCCCCAAATAGAATATGTAACTGTAGAAATAAATTTCTATGAACGAGAACGAACAAATCCTATCATTAAATCTTAAATAGGAAATAATGAGAACCAAATCAAAAAGCTGTCAAACCAAAAGCTAGTTCCATAACATTCGATAATTGGCCTTCTACCCACACGTGTTTATGATGCCTTTTCAAAATGGAAAAGAAATCTAACAAATAAACAGTAATTGAAGTTTATCTGTTCTAACTGACACTTACAAATAAAACAACTACAAAATAGGGCCCGAATGGACGAGTGGTTTGGACCATTACGCCAGCAGTCTGCGCGCTGTAACGGGTGCGGGTTCAATTCCCGCCTTCTCCCAGGGTGTATTTTCTTGTCTCTGTGACAGTAAAAATTCTTCCTGGGTATGTCTTAATAGACGAAGGCTTATACAAGCGGGTCTCTGATCAAGCACACAAGCCGGAATATATGTATATGTACCTTCCCTCCCCCTCCAATTAACTACAAAATAAATACAAAACTAGGGTTGTGTAAAACTGGACTATATTCAATTCGATATTCATGATACTAATGATTCAATATTAAATATTTACTTAATAAATCAATGCACTTAAACGGTAATTTTTCAGTTCATAACGAAATTTTAATACCTATAAAATCACAAAAGTTATAAAGCAGCGATCCTTTGAACATGTGCGATTTTTCCGAAAACCTAGTTTTGCCGCTCGACTGGTACTGGAAACGTGTACAAATTTTGAAGTCCTTAGCTTTTTTTTTGGTTCGAGCTGTAATGTACTTTCAGACAGACAGACAGACCAATGTTCAATTTTTTTTAAGTATCACTACCCTCCAAAACATAAAAGCTCAATTCAGAATTTTTCCATTGCCATACTTTCTTTTCATTACACCAGTGTAACAGACGTTATTCTATTGTCAGTGAGCGTCATCTAGTGAACTAGTGTGCTTGACGAACAGTTAGTTTTTGAGCAGTCTTAGCCAAGATCTTCGATGGGTTAGACCATTGTTGCTAACCTTTTGTCTGTTAAATTTGTATACTGATGATTTTGTGTTTGAATGTACAGTGCGTAACTTAAAAATCATTAAATTATGTTACACCATTTGCTTGCATTTTCTATCTTTTAAAATAACCCGGTCACACCAGGTCATTGAAATAAACATATGAAGCAGTTTAAAATGCTATACATTTCGAAAACAAACATAAACTATTTTCCTCAAAACTATCCAATCTAACGTTTTTAAAGTTCTTCAAAAAACAACTTTGAAAATCAACAACATCATCTATTAACACCCCTAGAACTCCGTCACAAGTTTCTCTCTTCCCTAAAAGTTAAAGAGCATTCAATACTTCATCACCCAGATAAAAAAAATGTCTACAACAACTTGATAAAGTTCGTCTAATTCTCGTCCTGAACGTTGGAATCTCTCTTTCGCGGAAGAAGCCACGAAGTGAAATACTCATTTCCCTACCATCCGAGGCGTAAAATTTCAGCGACGAGACGCAAATCTTATTATGGGACAGTAATAGTAATAAGAGGTATTTGAGTTATTTGCGAAGAATAGTACACGGTTCAGTGTTGTTCAACGGACTTGAGGGAAAATTAGCCATATTCTCTCCGACTGTCGAAACAAAAGTTAGCAAATTATTATTACTTGTTTTTAATATTTCATAATAAACTATGGTCAACCCATTTTGTCACGACACAATCATCAGTAATAGCAATAGAGGAATTTTAATTGGTTGGTTGGTAGACGTCAAGTAAGACAGACACAATACACACACATACGTGACAGATGCTGTCCTCTATCGCGTACCATCTCAACAATTTAGACATGTCCATGAAGAGGAGGGGAATAGTCTCCAGGGACCTGTACCAGTGGGAAACTAGGGGTTCCGAACCGAATTAGGGGATTCGGGTTATTCGGGGAGAATAGTGCATAGTTCATCGTATTCTGTTTTTACTATTTTTAAATACTGGCAAAGCAGTGACTGGGAAATAAAAGCCCAGTACTGAAAAATCAACGTTTTCCTGGTACTGGCCAATTGTTATTCGGCCACTACATAACATCCCGCACATCGCCGTAACAGTATGGTTACAACGGGTATTGGCCTTGTATTGGGCAAGTGCACGACTGACCGGTGGAAAGCAGTACCCAACACTGAGCCACCAGTTAGAATAGTGCATAGTTCATCATATTCCGTTTTTAATATTTTAAATACTGGCAAAACTGGGGTATGGATTTATTATTTATGTGGTTACGAAATGAAAGCCTATCAGTACTGAAAAATCAACGTTGGCCTGGTACTGGCCAATTGTTATTGGGCCACTACATAATGTCCCGCACAACGCTGTAACAGTATGGTTACAACGGGTATATGTATTGTCCTTGTATTCGGTATAGTGCTCGACTGGCAGGTGGACAGCAGTAGCCAGCACTGACTACACTTTGCACCAGTTCGCCATCTCTTCAATGTTTGTTGGGCAGTTGTGTTATATCAGACTTCAGATAAAATAGCATATTCCCTCAGACTGTAGAAACCGAAGTAAACAAGGTATTATAATATTAACTAATATTTTCTACTATCCTATGGTAAACCTATATAATCTTAAAGTTTCCATAAGGTCAGTGGTAACAACGAAACACGATTCTTTTGTTACTATAAAAACTTATTTTTTCCCACCAGGTATCATAAAATATTTATGTCTATTTGTAATTTTTATTCAAATTAATTTTTAACTTTCCTGTTTAATTTTCATTACTGTGAGCTGCTGCCACTCCAGACGCGAAACGTAACCATTTAAATTAATTGACAATTTCTTATTTTGAAAGTAAGGCAGGATTTTTGATAAAATATTACAATACACTCCAAACTAAATATAAATATGCTATGGAGAAGATCCTTCCGTGGATGTAAAGAGTTTCGTAAACTTTTTGTGAATCCATCCAGAAAACCTGTTTATTTCATTAATTTCGTTTAAGCTCTAACGGATTTGAATATTAGTTGAGCAAATTTGGCAATTTTATCAGAATGAAAAGTGTATTTTGGTTAAATTCCAATCAGATCATTTTGTATGTAAGTATTACCTTACAAGAGTTCCCATTTGACGGACCAACCACGCTTTTCCATCTGCCTTTTTACTATTTGTTTTTACCCAAGCTAGGTTGGAACGAAGTGTAAATATTATTGGTGATTAAGCACGACAATTGGCAAATAAATAATTAACAAACACAATTTTAGTTTTTGAAAAAATCATTGACAGTTTATAAATTTTCCAAACGAGTCAAAGGAACGAGCTAATAATTCCTTAACTATACCTTACCATTTTATGGTAAACCGATTCTCACGGGCTCAAAATTTGATACCTCTTCCTTACTTCCTGCTGAGCGTATCTGCTGAGGTGAAAACGTGGTCGTTTTGTGCGAAAGTTTTATACCATTAACAGTAAATGCCCTTATTGAGGATTTAAAAGTTGAAGTTTAAGCCCGTGACCTTTGATTGTAATTTATAGGAGTCTGGAAAGATATCAATCGAAATTGGTGATTGTAATTGTAGTTATAAGCACAAAGTATTTACCCGTGTCCAGTAGTTTTGTGGTAGTGCTTCGCATTGCCACGCCACAGGTCCGGGGATCGAATCCTGTATCGGCCGAGGTTGACCCATCCTTTCATGCCTTGAGTGGGTCGATAAAATGGGTACCAATCATTCTTAGGAACTAAACACTGTTTGTTCCGCGTGAGGCTGACCACTTTACCGGTACATATGCCTAGCACCCCAGAGCCCTAGGTTACGAAAGCTGAAACAGGTACGGCAGGCCTTGGACCAGTAATGGGCTGTTGTGCCGAGGAGTTTAGTTTAGTTAAACAGGTCATAGGAACTAGCTAATAAATCTTTAACTACTTTTCTATTCTATGGTAAACCGATTCTCGCGGGCTCAAAATCTGATACCTCTTCCTTACTTCCTGCTGAGCGTATCTGCTGAGGTGAAAACGCGGTCGTTTTGTGCGAAAGTTTTATACCATTAGCAGTAAATGCCCTTATTCAGGATTTAAAGGTTGAAGTTTAAGTCTGTGACCTTTGATTGTAATTGATATGTGAGTGAAAATACATCAATGGAAATAGTTGATATAATAGTTATGAGCAAAAAGTATATTATCTTAGAGTTGTATTGTTAGAGTTATGTCAAATTGGTGACTGTCATTTGTGTTTACATTAAATGTTTCATTGATAAAAGTTTCACACCGTCAGTAGCAAATGTTAAAGGTTGATTACAATTTATCTAAGAAGGTAAAATTATATCAATGGAAATCGATGATAATAATCTTTATATGCTATAAGTAGTTACTTCTGAAGTTGTATTGTTTAAGTAAATGTCAAATTGGTTACTGTCATTTGTATTTACCTTAAATGCTTCATTGATAAAAGTTTCACACCGTCAGTAGCAAATGTTAAAGGTTGATTACAATTTATCTAAGAAGGTAAAATTATATCAATGGAAATAGATGATATAATAATCTTTATATGCTATAAGTAGTTACTTCTGAAGTTGTATTGTTTAAGTAAATGTCAAATTAGTTACTGTCATTTGTATTTACCTTTAAATGTTTCATTGATAAAAGTTTGACACCGTCAGTAGCAAATGTTAAAGGATGATTACAATTTATCTAAGAAGGTAAAATTATATCAATGGAAATAGATGATAATAATCTTTATTTGCTATAAGTAGTTACTTTTGAAGTTGTATTGTTTAAGTAAATGTCAAATTGGTTACTGTCATTTGTATTTACCTTAAATGTTCCATTGATAAAAGTTTCACACCGTCAGTAGCAAATGTTAAAGGTTGATTACAATTTATCTAAGAAGGTAAAATTATATCAATGGAAATATATGATATTAATATTTATATGCTATAAGTAGTTACTTCTGAAGTTGTATTGTTTAAGTAAATTTCAAATTGGTGACTGTCTTTGCGTTTACATTAAGTGTTTTATTGATAAAAGTTTTACAAAATGAGCAGCAAATGTTAAAGTTTGAGGTCCGTCTCTCTCGATTGTAATTTATAAACGATATTTAATTGTAATTTATAAACGAGGGATTGTATTATAAACCACAATTGTATTTATAAATTGTAATTTATTGATTGTAATTTATAAACGAGGGATGGATATAGGTGATGGTAATCTTCATATGCAATAAGTATTTACTTTTAAAGTTGTATTGTTTCAGTAAATGTTAAATTGGTGACTGTCATTTGCGTTTACGTTAAATGTTTTATTGATAAAAGTTTTACATCATCATCAGCAAATGTTAAAGGTCCGTGTCCTTTGATTGTAATTTATACACGAGGGTGAAATTCAATGGAAATGGGTGATTATAATCTTTATATGCAATAAGTATTTACTTTTAAAGTTATATTGTTTAAGTACATATCAAATTGCGATGAACGTCATTTGTGCTTAATTTCAGGTATTAAAAGTGTGGTATATATTTTTAGCTCAATGACGCTTCGTGGGACCTTTGAAGCGATGACGAATTATATAACAGTGATGCACAATTTTGGCAGGTTATTTTGAATTATCGTCGCAGGTACACGAGGACTTTTGACAATGCGCGTCGCATTTAGCACCATAGCCAAGTGACGAGCAGACACCTGATTAGTTACCTAACCCAACCAGAAAGGGCTTATTAACGTACGCCGCATTGGGAATGTGAAGCATATTCAACGTATAGGGGGGAGAGTGTTGTACCTTGGGACAATTTTTACATTTTAATTTTTTTTTCGCTAATTATTGTCAAAATAAAAATTTCAAAGCAGCATTTCAATACTCCAATATATTCCTCTATAATATATTTTTTTAAATTCTGGCAGCTTGAAATTAAAAAATTGCCATTCATTTAAAGTAGGGAGAGGATAAACTGTCCCAAGGTACAATATGATGTTGTACCTTGGGACATGCTTTATAATTCAGTCAATAGTCATACACTTGAACTAATTTGTGTCAGGAAACAAACTTTATTTCAAAATACATCAGAAAATGTGCTCTTTAGAACATTTCATCACATGGAAGGAAAAAGATTTATCAGGTGTTGCCAGAATTATATTTTCAAACTTCAATCATTATAAAATATATCCAAAACAAAGCAGAGTTGTATTTTACATGTTTTGTGGAATTGCTCTTAAAATAAATAATGAAGATATTTTTATTTATCCAAATTATTAAGAATTTAATCAAATTATTAATATTGTCCCAAGGTACAACACACTACATGGTATAAATAAAAGCAAGATAGTGGCCAATCTAAATGCATTATTATTATTTTCTCATAACAAAAATATTTTAAAATCTTCTCTTTTATGAAGAAAATAAAATCCAGTTGACTTTTTGTAAGAGTACAAAGGTAAAAAATTATATTAGAATGAGAAGAATATTTACTTTGGGGTAATGAAATACTATTTTTTGTCACCAATTCATCAATTCAAAGATGATAGTGTTAAATTTTATTATGATGATGTCTGTTGGTTAAGGCTACTATTAGAAATAAACAATGTATGAATATTGCCAATAGATTCTTAGAAATTGTCAGTGTCCCAAGGTACAAGCGTCCCAAGGTACAAAACTCTCCCCTACCTACTCTACTCGGAGCATTATTATCGGGAATAATCAGATGCAAGGGTCTTATATAGGTCGGCAGTTATTTTGGCGATGCCCGGACTCAAACCTGAGATCATCCGCATACAAGGTGAACACCTTAACCAACTGGGCTCCTTGCTCCGAGGCAAAATTCGAAAAAATATACATTTAAGGCATCCGAATACTTTTAAATCGTATTTTTAGGCAAAAATATAATCTTAACAATAAATATCTCTCTAACATATTCTAAAACTGTCTACATTCTGTGCGTGCGGTAAATAGTTTAGAAGTAATAAAACTTCGAAATTAAAGTTACAACTATCAGACGCTGCCAGAATTAACTTTAAACACATTTTTCACAGCATACTATTTTAATTAAAATTTTTAACGAATACTGGGATTTCTCGAAAAGTTTTGCAAGTAGTTAATATTAAAAATTAGGGAAAGTATATTTTTTCTCTCACAATTACGTCAGGCTTCAGGGGTGTAATGAACCGAGGACTTGGCAGCCTTGCTATTAAAATTTATTTTAAGACTACTTCAATTGGTCAATTATGAAGTATTTTCCGGAAAAAAATCTTTCAAGGAACTTTCGAGTTCTTCTAATATCTATTATTCGCAGATTACTTAAGTTTTATTTAATCGGACTCTTGATATTCAAGGGTACACATACAAAAAACGGATACCTTAAAAATGTATTAAAATTAACGTTTTATTTTTGTGTGTGTGGAGAAAAAACTTTTGAATAATTTACCACATTTCCTGTTAAAGATTAGAAAAATATAGGTTTTGTGAATGATTATGATAGTTAGTGTGTAAATAAATCATAAAAATAAAAATGTCTAAATGTTAATATTAAAACTTAATGTAGTCGGATACCTTAAACAACACAATATTCGAAGAGTACAAGGGAAAAACCACTTGATTTCGAAGAAGGCTTTCCTCAATCGGCCTCTTTGGCAATGATAGCGGGAAATAGCCTAAACTGGTATAAAGAAACCGGTTACTAGCTTTGTTTTTCGTTCGCGGCAACCCTGATTCACGTCAGAGATCAGAGAACTAGAGTAACGCGTTTGTACCGCAAATGAAGAACCGAGAGAAAAACCTGTTTCCTGTCGCCAATGTCAGCCAAGCAGACACATAAGGTAAGACTCCTGAAAAATCAAGTGGTTCTTCCCGTGTACTCTTCATTTGTCATAAAATTTTGCATGTGTAATTTCATATTCCTCTTTAAATATTTTGTGATATATACTCCTGATTTCATAGAAAGGGTTTTTGAAAAATCGATAACAAAATAATTTTATGGATAACTGGTGATAAGACAAACTATTAAATCTTTAACTATAACTTACCATTATATGGTAAACCGAATATATTGCGGCTTTGAATTCGATACTCCAGCCTGCTTACTGTGGTAATAACAGCGTCTTTTTGTGTAAAATTTTTATGCCAGTGGCAATAAATACCCTTATTTCTGATTCAAGTGTGAAAGTTTATCGTCTGTGAACCTCGATTGTAATTTTTAGTTAGGGAAAATATAGCTACGGAAATGGTTTTGTTGACGGTTAATTTTTTTTCATAGATTCAAGCCGAATAAGAGAGAATTTTTAATATTATTTACAAATAATTTTACACATTTCAATTTTTTTACGTAATCAAGTTTTAACTACATTTCTTTTGTGAGGAAAATTAGTAGGAAGTATGAAGGTTTAAAATTTATTCAAGATAATTAAATGAATTATTAAGTAGATTTTCAATATAATCGGGTAAAATTTTCCATTACATAAGTTTAAATTTCAATATAACTTGTATAAACTGTAATTGGGTTGACAAATGACAGTGAATGCTACCTCTAGAGGGGAAGATTATAGGCTTTACAGCCCGTTACCCCGCTCGCCAGAAATGACACAGTCACAAGAGAGACACAAAGAAAGGACGACACAAACACATATACAAAGAACAACATTTATTGACAAACACAAACATCCATGTCTCACCGGGATTCGAACCCGAACCCAAAAGCTCCAAAGGCTAGCTCCCTAACTGTTGTGCTACCGAGTTAGCAACTGAAATTGGGTTGCTTTTACCTGCATTTTTGTGTAGTATTCTGACGACTGATATTCATATTACAAACCATATAATTGTGAAATTTAAGTTAGCATCTTTAAAACACTTTAGTTTTTTTTATGGCAATCGAAGGTAAACTTAAACACCTCCTTATTCTCGGTGAATTTAATATCGTTTATATTAAAGCCCAGAAATAAAATAAATCTAAAATATTCGAATAGTTTTTCCACAATAAGCATTTTAACACATTTTTTTTTCAGGTACACCCTTTTTAATTAAACGAGTTTTTTTTAGGAAAGTAATTCGCAGATATAAAATATCAAAGAGGACTTTCAAGTCTCATGTATTGTTTTTGAAACACAATACTGTTTCATTTTTGTCATCATACTAGTTTATTCAACATCGCTGAAAATTTTAAGCGTATTTTGAAATAGACAGATGTTGTCTTTAACGTAATTTGAATGACAGAAGTTGTAGCAAAGCACAATAAACGACAAAGGATTCAATAAAGGAGTATGTTGTCTGATAATTTAATTATTATATTAAAAGATTTTTCATTTTCAGAATTAGGGTCCTACTTAGATCTTTAACTCATATCTATAAAAATGTCATATTTTTTTATTAAATTTGTTCTGTTGTTATTGACCTGTTCATAAATAACGTTCGTGTTCATAAACGAATACCGAAAATAAGGTCAAACATTCATTAAGGTCAAAGCCATTTTTAGTAGAACAACAGTTAGGGAGCTAGCCATCGGAGCTTCTGAGTTTGGGTTCGAATCCCGGTAAGGCATGGATGTTTATGTTTGTCAATAAATGTTGTTATTTGTCTATGTGTTTGTGTCTCTCTTCCTTTGTGTATCTCTTGTGACTGTGTCACTTCTGGCGAGAGAGCTACCGGGCAATAAAACCTATGCTCTTCCTTTCTAGAGGGCGTATTCATTGTCATTTTTTTGTCGACCATTTTTATGCTGAAACCAAGAGCTAAATTTTTAACAGTACATCATGATTTATAGAAAAATGCATTATATCTATGGGACTGACGAATCTACTTTTTATCTATAAAAATCATTATTAAATTAGCATTGATATTTCTTACATATCAGTACACATATTTGCTCTTCAAAAGAAGCGTGGCGCCTATCAAATAAAAACCTTATTTGCCCACTTCAAATTCAAATCCCGAACCAAACATCAAATATCGGAGCTCAATTTCAATAAATCAAAGTCAATACATCCATAGCCTCTGCATACAAATTTTGACATCTGCCCTGCACTGGAGAAAACAATAAAACTTTCAATAAATAAACACAACTTCTGGGACCCCTCTAAAATATTCAATACCCCTTAGAACATTCGAACTGAGTCTGAGAACTTTTTTTTTCTCTTATCTGTAGGGAGAAAGGTAAGATTGAAGGTTCGTGTTTTGCAAATTAGGACGTCATGCTTCTTTCTTGATATCTGGATTTTCGATATTTGTTTTTGTTGAATCTGCGCCTCTGAAATATGATGTGATTTGTGAAAAAGATAAAGGAATGGCTGCGTGTTGATTTGAGAAGTACGTAACTGCTATTTGCGTTAAAAGTTGGTTCATATTCTAAGTTTATATTCTGAATATTAAGCATATTATTTAAGTAAAAAAAAGTTTTGATTTCTTCTGACAAAGATAATATCAAAGGCACGATATACTAAACACTGGGGGTACCGCGTGAGGCTGACCACCTTACCGGGACATATGCCTAGCTCCCCAGAGCCCTAGGTCACGAAAGCTGAAATTGGTACGGCAGGCCTTGGCCCAGTAATGGGCTATTGCATCAGGGAGTTTTTTTAAGTTTCTATCACCATTTTTATTCAAATTTTCATGTTATCACTATAATAACAAAAACGCAGTAAACTAATGGGATACGAAAATTTTAATCTTAATTTAGATAGTAATTTTTAAATGGCAAAAAATACCACATAAAAATAAGCTTTCTGCTAACGTTTACCTAAATAAACAAAATATAAACAACGACCATAGTACCGAATAATTTATGTAACACAAATTACCTTAACGAATTTCAAAACCTTAAAGATGACTTTTTAGTTTGTTTATGTAATGATATTCAAAAAATGCGTGTTAATGAGTTAACTTTTTATCAACCCAACTCTACAAATAAAAAAATTGGTTTTATATGAAAAAGAATCCTCTTCACAGGTGATTCCATTACGAAGACCCATCACCAGGGCAACGAAAGAAAAGGGGGGAGGGTAGATGTCCCAGGCGACATGTTTATCGAAACAACGTCAATCGATTTTATAGAGAAGGATGATTTTTACCTGGATATAAGGTCCCAGGGAATTGTTCAAATCGCATATTTTAACTTTGATGGCTTATGTCTAGGTTAGGAGTGATATGGAAATGATAGAGTAGAAAGTGTCTAGAAAAACAAATTTAATACGTGTTTTATCTATGGTTGTGTAGAATATTTAACATAAATTATTATCTATCTTGCTTTCTTAATTACTTTAAAAATTAGTATTGTTCAAGTGTTGGAAAATACTAAAGTGATTATACTTAAATTTACAAAATAGAGTTGTTGATTAATGTATTTTGTGTTTTATTCATGTTTTATATATAAGAAGTATGATATTAAACACTAATTTTAATAAACTAGCTTGTTTTAACATAAAATTTGATTATTTTTGTTTGTTTTTCAAAACCACTAAGAAGAAATTCACATATTTATATTGCTAAAATTTTCAAATTATTATATAACTGTTACGTTAACTACTAACAGGCCTTATGTATTTTGAAAATCATACTGCCACTTATAGGAGTAAAACTAAATTCATATTTGTTGTTTGGCAACATGATAGTTAACATGTTTTCATTTATACATGCATTAAAGAGCTTGAAAGTTAGTTACATAATTTCTGCCAAATTTTGAACCAACAATATTTATTATCATAGCTAATATAATGCTATCATTAAAAAGTTTTTCCTTCATCGATTTTAGCAAGATTTTCTTCACTCTTCTGATTTAAAACATGATGTGGTTTGCATAATAATTGCTTTCGATAGATAACACAACGGGGATATGAGTAAATTTCAAGTTAATCCAAATATTAAAAAAAAAACAGATTTTCCTCTATATAGACTGAACTAGCTTAACAAAACAGCACTTCAGGTGTACCTTTAATAACCCTATGGTACCCTGTAGTGGGCCACCATTGAGTTAGGAAGGAGGTGTAGAGGGGTCTATCACTTCAAATGGTTTGAAGCAGGCTGTCAGGTTTTTCGAGCTACTTCGCATACCGAGGTATCCCAAGATGCACCGCTTAAGCAGTTTTTTTAGCAACTGTTCATAACATAGTGGCCGAAACTATGGAAACTGGCACTAAGGTATCCCAAGTTGCACCGCTCTAACCTGCTTCTTTTGTGCGTTACTGCCCACATGCATCTCCTAGATATGCATGGGCCGCTGTATTCTCTTTCTGTACTCCAAGTGCGCCACAACAACATTATTTTTGGTGGAGGTTTCGGCAATACGAAGGGTTTTCGGCATCGAATGCGCCTATAAGCGAGCGTGCGAACTGTATATAAATCAAACATACTTAAATCCATAGATATTATAAATATTTAACATTAAATAGGTAGATAGTTGCCCTAAGCTACCAGTCGCCTGCGATTGACTATATATTCAAAGCGCTGATTCCAGTTAGAACATATATTAACTTAGAGCAAATCGATTCACCTTAGTAATAATTACCTAAGGGAATAGGCTTGCGCGCTAAGACTCGGCCTCAAACTAAATTAATGTTTCTTACTTGTCAGTGACTGACTTTAGCATTGTTTGGCACTAATATATTCTAATATTTACAACAGTTTTTGAATGCGAAAAATTAAAGCTAAGGCATATTAGTTGTTTTTAGGTATACTACTACTACTACATATTCCGGCTTGTGTGCTTGATCCAGAGACCAGCTTCTGAAGCCTTCGTCAAGTAAGACAGACACATATTTTTTTTTACAGTCACAGAGAAGGAAATAACACATCGACAAATAACGACATTCATTGACAAACACAAACATCCATGCCATCCATCCATGGTATGATGGCTAAAACCACTGGTCCTCAATGGACCTGGATAAAAAAATATACATTTCAATTAATATTTTCTTTTAAATAATGATTAATCAAAATGCACTTTCGTATCGTCATTATAGTTAATTTTACAAATGATTATTTGATATTTATTTCAGCATTTGTTTAACGTCAAACTTATAAAATAATAGTGTTGCCTTTTTATTTTTCAAATATTTGCTTCGATTTGTAAAGCATTAAAAAACAATTACTACTTTTTTTTATAAAAAATTAAAATCACCACGATAAATGTTTTTAAACTGCCTAATAGCTACACGTTTATGCAATTAATTACTCTTCATTAAACGTCAGCTTTACCAAAACCTAAATTGAAATCCTAAATTAAAAATCTATTCGAAATGTGACATTTTTGAAATATATTTTTTGAAATCAATTCTCCCATTAATTGATATAAATATCGTGGATTTCTTTTTAAAAAGGTTTCTGCATTTATTGTTTTCCAAATATTCTAATTTCAAGTAGCATTCCAAAAAGTAAAATTATCCCAATGCATCTGTATGTTTCAAAGATCAAAGGTTTGATATTTATGAGACAAATGACATTTATATGAATGTATTTTAAATTTAGTTATGAAAAAGCGATTTTGAAATGTGAGAAATCAAAACATTTTTTGAAGTCAGATATATCCAATTACTAAGTGAAATTTACATATCGTTCTAGAAATTTTCTGTTGTATTTAATAAAAAAATATTTAATGAAAAATAAATAATGTTATCTTAAAGTAGTTACTTCTTTTGTTTGTAAGGTTTCAAAATTTAAAAGAAATATAAAGTCAAAAGGTAAATGTCATATCATTTTCATTTTACATTAAAATTTATTTCGGTACAATATTTTTGAATGTTTCATATAGTTATAGCTATTTAGATATCGATTGAATGGTAACTAACTAATTATCAGAGTTATAATAGTAAATGTGATTGATTCTAGTGTACCAATGCAGCAGTGTTGACGCAGTAAAAAACTCAATTTTTTTTAGCTCAATAGACCCCCACCTCTTCGATTATGTGCTAAAAATTGTTTTTTGGAAAAACTTGGCTTTTTTCACTTATTGGCTGTTAAAATGGGTAAAAAACACTTTCTGTGAAATAATATGAATGTGAAATCAATTCATTTAACATCTCACTTGCTAGGAAAATACCCAACCGACTGCGACAAAGTGATTTGCTTGTTTCAGGTGACGTATTTCTTTCCACTTTTCCTTCATGAACTGGGGCCGAGATAGCCTGGTCGATAAAGTCTTGGACTAACATCCCTAAGGTTGAGAGTTCGATCCCCGCTGTCTTCCGAAGATCCCCATGTTGACTGGTGCACGTTAAATCCATCGTAGTCACAAAGCCTCCAAGTTCCCTTGCCATATCAATACCTCTGGAGGTGACAAGTCAATTCTGGGGATCCTCAAGTTGGCCCCTGTCTCAAAAAATTCGTCCTATCCACTTATGTGTGTGTTGTATTGGTCCAACTAAACGAAGGCTTGTAAGAGGGTCTCTGAAAAAGCACACGAACTTGAATATATATGTCTACCAACCAACCAAATTTCATGAACTTCCCTTTTTTTCAATGGTAGTCCAGGTTTTAAATTCAATGGGCGATTTTTTTGTCTTTTTTTATTTTAAAGTAATTTGCGTGCAGTTAGTTTTTATTCCTGATATTTATAAAACTTGATTGCACTTAAATCGATAAATTTTCAAATATGTAATGTATTACCAAAACATCAACGTTGTTACTACAAAAATTTAGTTTAGATGTCTCATGAAGAGAAAGTTAGCAACATTGTTTGAAAGCAATTTAAAGTGATTTACGAATAAAAAAAAATATTTAGTTCAAACGAAAGAAAATTTCCTATACAACATTCGTTAAAGAGGAAAAGATCCAGAAAACTCTCTTTCGCGATTGTCAAAACAAATATTATTCCAGAAAGACTAAAAATTAAAACAATACATTATATATATTGCAACATGCCTCTTAATATTTTTCCAAATATGTAATTTAAATTAAAAAACTTAAAGTTTTAATATGTTTCATATTTTTAAACTAATTTACTCATCCGTTGAATATTTAAAAGCAACACTTCAGTTATAAGTCATGCGTATACAGTCATCGTGCATTAACTCCTTATCAAAGTTTCAAAGAAGAAAAGGCTAAGTTACAAAGATACTTAAATATTTTAAGTTCCGAAGTTAGTTTTCTGAATTCAAGAGATTTCATTAAGTCAAAAGATGTAGCTCTCATCTCATTTTATTTCTGCTACATTTCACTTGGGTAAAGGTAGTCGGAGTTTTGAGATTGGAATTTAATAATAAATTCAATGGAAGTTTAATTCATTAGGTAGAGAAAAGGGTATGAAGGAAAAATTTAGTATTTTTATTTGATAGTATTTTTTATTTGGTTTATTTACATTGTTTGGACACATTAAATATTAAAATCAGTTGAAATTTTTTAAAGATGAATGTTGAAATGTCATGGCAAATGTTAAAAGGATTTACATTTGCATAAAAGATATTTCGAACATTCAACTAGGATGATTAGTATTCCCGTGACAGACGACATTCGATGTATCGTATATGTATCGTAAAATTTAATTATGTTTTTAATTATCATACACAGATTTATGAAAATCTACAGAGCATTGTATCGTAAAAATGAAAACTACGATTACACCTGTAAATTGAAAAAAAAAAGACTCATTAAAATATTTTAACAAAATAGGAAAATTTTTGTGGAAAATTTAAAAGCAAAAATTATTTTACTCAATGACATGTTCATACTGTGAGAAGTGTTAAAAACAGTGAATATTATTAAGAAATATACATGTCTCTTAAATTTACTGTCGAAGCTGCTTTAGAGAAATGTTTCTTACAAAAACATAAAATTAATCAATTGGCTTTATCAATGCTTCTTCTTTTATTTTTTTATACAAGCTAACTTAGTTATAAAGTTAATTTTCTTCGTTAAATTTCTTAACTGTTTTTCATTTTTATTGTTATTTTTTGGATGAAAGGTGCGCGCATTTATATTAATTAGCTTTGTGATTAACTTCGCAAAAAATCCGATAAGTTAGCAATTTGGATAAATTGTAATTAAGAAAATGTAGGAAAAAACAGGGTTGGGAAAAAAAGAAGCATTTATATTAAAAAAAAAACCATTGAAAACCAAAGATGTGATTGAAAAGTAATTATCAAGAGAAAAAAATAGTTTTAAATTTAATCACAACTATACATAAAAAATGCTTTGTGTTAGTGTTTAAATTTTTTGCTGAAACATATTTAGTTCATTCGTGACAACCGGAGATCAGTTAAGGGGCATAATAAAAGGGTTTCCAGATTAGCGCCCAATTCACACTACATTTACATTTGCACAATACTCTACAAAAAATTCACATTTATAATCTACATTTACACAATACTCTACAATAAAAACTACATTTACACAATACTCTAAAATACAATAACATTTACAATCTACATTTACACAATATAAATTGGAAATCTATCTAATTTCTTTTGAGTAACTAAGTAATAAAGGCGACTCGCCGGCGCAATGGTTAAGGTGTTAGCATTTAGAGCTTCTGGGTCCGGGTTCGAATCCCGTCAAGGGCATGGATATTTGTGTTTGTCAAGTATGTGTGGAAAAAATGCTCGTTAAATATGTTGGGTCTGAAAGTCCTGAGGGCGGTCATTGCGCAGTTTCCCACTGGTACAGGTTCCTGGAGACTAATACCCTCCCCTTCAGCGACATGTCAAAATTATGGTGGTGGCTCGCGATAGATGGCAGCATCTGTCGAGTATGTATATATATATATGTGTGTGTGTTGTGTCTGTCTTACTTGACGAATGTTAATAAGCGGGTATCTGACCAAGCACACAAACCTGAAAATATGTGTCAACCAACCAACCAATAAAATATCTTCAGAATAATTATTCTTTTAAACTTTAACTTCACTTTCTGAAAAATAAGATTAGCTTTTGAAGTTCATACTGAGTAGTCATATCTTCTTTAGCAGCCATTACTATATTAAGTAGTTGGCTAGTTGTCTATTCAGTTCCGGAATAACTCTCACAAAATATCACGTGGTATTGTTTACTATAGTTATTATCTCATTTTTAATCAACTATAAGTTTATTTTTAAGACAAAATTCATCAAACGGCATCATAGCAATTTCTCTCTCAAAATGTAGAACATACTTATTAATAATAATTTTCTAGGATTTTATTAAAGCTTTAAAAGTTTTAAATATTCTGTTGCAATCAGTGTACCATCAAACAGTATTTGCATTTATCATTAATTTATAAAAATCAAAATTGTATTAATATAACCAATGTATAAAATATAAACCAGAGGGTATAAAAAGTAAATTAGCTTGCATTTGAAAAAACAACATTTATTACAGCTACATTGTATTATTCCTAAAATTGGAAAACTTGAAGAATGCAGTCGCAAAACTCGCCTTCTAACTCGCCGAAGATATATTCGGCTTGTTCCTCGGAGACTTTGTCCTAATTGAAATATTATTATCTTCTTACGACCTGGCGTCCCCATTTAGGGGCATCTTTTACCTCGCCACAAACAAGTAATATGTTAATTACTTAAGAAATTGACCTGGTCCGATAATAGAAGATTCAAATATCAGTTTTCAGCCTTTGATTGCAGGTATAAGTCACGTGTTTCTATGAAAAGTAAAGTTGAACAAGGGTCATTACGATATTAGAGTTCTGAATTTTTTTTTCCCAAACATTTCAGAAAGTTAATTTAGCAGTTAATTTTTAAAGGCTAATACAAAAACATGTTACTAATTACAAATAAGTGATGTGGTTTTATTTGTAGCATTTATAGCACAAAAAAATGTGTATTTTTAGAGTTTAAGGCGTGTCCCTAGCAACAACTTAACCTATTTTTTTAATTTCTTTGCAAAACATACTTTTTATCATATATTTGTATAAAAAGTATGTTTAGATTAAGAACATACTTGTAGGGTTTTGCACGGGTCTTTAGAGGTTAAAAAGTAAAGTAAGAAATATCAAAGTCAATTAGATATGCAATTACTTACCAAAAGTCACCAATGAGCTGAGGGGATCTCAATTATACTATTTTGTTGAACGTAAATTATACAGCTTCACCTTTTTTTCGATTATACTCGTATATAAAATGTTAAATATGCAAATATTGTTTTTTTATAAAAAAATAACCAAGAAGAGCATTTTTCTCCTTGAACAATTGTTTTTTCTTTAATCAAAAACAAGAACGAAAATACATTTTATGCCTGAATTGAAAAATAAAACTGATTTTATAAGAAATGAGATAGAAAATTCTTCTCTGTAGAAAGTTAAAGCGCTACGAAAGAAAGTATGTAAGAAAATATATATTGATGGAATAACTCATGTTGCACAAGAATAATGCAGCATGATTGGAAGGAACCTAAAGGAAAGGAATATTTTTATATTGACTTATGGAATGGAATTTTGCATGGCTCTAGTGATTGGCAAATAAATAAATTTCGTTTTATAAAGCATTTTTATATAAATTATAATTTCAACAAAAAGATTTTCGTAAGTCTTAATAGTTAGATATTTAAACAATATGTAACTATTCAAAACATACCATAAGTTTATTAATTAGTAGTTTTCCTTGGTATAGTTACTTTTAAAAGGTTTTTCCTAATGATTCAGGTAAAATAGTTGTATTTTTAAGCAATATGTAACTATTCAAAACATACCAAAAGTTTATTAATAAATATTTTTCCTTGATATAATTACTTTTAAAAGGTTGTTTTTTTAATGATTCAGGGAAAATTTAAAACCATTTCGCTACAACTATTTCTTTTCAAAAAAAAAAAAAAAATCACGAAAGTTGCTTCAAATCAAAATTGAGAAAAAAGACAGAACCTGCGTTGAGAAAACACAAAAGATTAAAAATATATGATGAAAATAACTATTTTTTTTAAAATAGCTGATTATTTTTTAAAGAAAATTTAATTTAAGAATTTTCAAGTTGAAGCAAAAGAGTGGAAATCTAAAGGAAATGTGTATGATGTTGAAATATTAAACTTTATATTTGTTTCGATTTAAACCAATAAAATTATTTATTCTTTTTCAAATTGATATTAATTATATTATAAAAGGATAAGCAATATATTTAAATAAAATGTAGAACTTATGTAGAAACGATGTAAACAACTAAGCAATTCTAATAACTATTATTTTTCAATGACACATGTTATGCTTATACGTTGGTATTTTAGAGATACACTCTTAAAACGAACGAGCAATTTTAACTCAGTCTGATTAATTTTCACTCCTCCAGTCTGGAAAATGCACTTCTCCTCTTGAAGTGGATCCTTTGTGTGTAAAACCTCCGACAGGATCACTCCAAACGAGTGATTTTAAATCAGTCTGAGATAATATTCATTCCTTTCCAGTGTCGAAAATGCACTTCTCCAACTGGAGTCGAATTCACTCTTTTGTTTTAAGAGTGTACGCATGATGGGAAAAATCTTATTTTACTTATTAAGGATGCTTATAGCACAATTTTAAAAAGTTTTGTCGAGCCTTATTTTAACAAATGTTGTTGAAAGATACTACATAGAACTAGCGGCTCAGTGGCTGAGAGGTTAAACGTGTCCGCCTCGTAAGCCCAAGATCGCGGGTTCGAGCCCCGGCCAAGTCGTCGGATATTCTGGATGTGAAAATTCTGGGCATGCATGTCATATGATTATGTGGCATGTAAAAGATCACTGGAGGGCCCTTTTTGCCAGGGTTCGCTCAGCAAAATTAAATCTCGGCATACTTTAACATCCACAGAGAGATCTCATTGTAATCTGTGGGTCAAAATTGGTAGCGAGAGTCGCCTAGATGGTGCCACAAAAAATGGCTCTCATTTCTGGGGAATGTGCCAAGTATGCGTAGGCTTGACCGCCAATGTTGCAGCCCCATTAGAGAAAAAATACTACATAGAACTCATATAATAATAATTTTGATTTTAGTTTAATTGTGTTGATATTCAAAATCTATCTATATCAGTAGGAATGAAAAGATAATGATTTAGATAAATAACAATCGGTGCATTTTAATTCAACTGCATTCGTTACAAATTTTCCTAATAACTTCCTTTGCTGCTTAAATTCATTAAAATATATTTTTTTCGAAACGATTCGTTGAAAGCATTGGTTTTAATCCACAGATAATATTTTTTGAAGAATAATGTTAACTTCAAAAAGTGCCCAATAAACACTTTTGACTTATTAGACGGTTAGCTAATAAATTTGAGATATTTTTTCAGTTGCACATTTATTATTACTACCAGCAGTATGGTTCCGCTTTACTGGGAACCCGTTAACCTCGCATTGCTTCCTTTTAGAGGCATGCTTACTTATGAAACTACACTCAAAATCAAAACAAAATTAAATTCGTGTTGTTGCATGCGCACTTAAAAAAAGCAAACTCTAATAGAGGATGAAGCAGCCTTAGGGCGAGCGCATATCTCAAACAAACTCAATCAATCAAACTAATAGAGGATGGCGCCAAGCCCCCGTTTCGGCCCGGTCCATGTATTTTCAAGCCCTGTTATGGTTTCGCAATCCCACGTGGATGACGTTTTTTTAATTATATTAATTAAAAATCACAATCAAATATGAAAAAACTCTAAAGGAATCTATATTAAAAATTTCGAATTTTTTAGAGCAGTCTAAGTAGGTCTTTTGAGATCCATAGACATACACACAGACAGACAGATCCGACAGACAGACAGACTTATCTTTTATTATTGTAGATTACCATCACCACTCTCACCATCATCCTAATTTTCTTATTTCTTAATTTGTATTATTTCTTATTTTATATTTTCTTATTTTGTACTTTCTTATTTCAAAAATCATATTTCATATTTTTTATTGCTTATCGCCTAATTCTTAATTTCTTTTGATCTTATTCTCTTACTCCTATTATGCAATTCATTGTGGTATTTTTTATTTTTAAACTTTTGTTCAATATAAATCAAGGCTTATTCAAATTTAATGGTATATTTTTCAATACGTTATCCTCCCACGCAATTAAAGTACATATTTTTTTTATTTTCGAAAGTACATGTAAGGCCCTATATATTTCCTTTTTCTTATTTTTTATTTCTTATTTTCTTTTTGCCTTATTCTCCTGTTCTTATTATTCAATTCATTGTGATATTTTATTTATGTTTTTAATTTTAAACTTTTGTTCAATTTTAATAAAGTCTCATTCAAATTTAATGGTCTATTTCTCAATATGTAATCCTCCCACGCATTAAAAAATATATATTTTATGTTCGAAAATATATTTAAGGCATTATATATTTTAAATTTAATATTTTCTACCACTATTTCTTTGAAGTGGAAGGTAACTTCAAATATATCTTATGCTTAACCTTCATTTCATATTTTCTTTTGCATAAAAAAAACTTGCAACTACCAGCCGGAGCCAACGGAAATTCTAATTGTAAAACACCTACGCTGCATAGCTGCATTATTTTCTAATTTTAGGCGTGAATCCTAAATGTGACGTAATCACATAATCTGCTAGAACACTTGTTCTGAAGCACTATCATACAAAACATCGCAGCATTTTTTTAAGTGCACATTTTCCTTTTCAAAAAAAGTTTTCTCATTTTCTCGTTCCCTTATTTAATCCGAGCAAAAAAAATATTTTTATCTCAAGCCTAAAGTTGCGGCGTTGTTTATTTTATCCCAGACCAAAACTCTGTCTCATCTAATCACGTTTTCTTTAATACCTTCTCTAAACGTAGATGTCATCAGAGTAAGCACGACACAATAGTTTTCAATAAATGTAACTAGCATGAAATTGAATATTTGGTAAAATTAGTGTGAGGCTATAACTTATTCTTGAATTTCTGATAGAGCAGAGTTTATAAAGCTACTTTATTATAACTGTATAACGTTAGAGGAGTAGATTAATGTAATGCCCATAAAATTCAGAAAGTGGTTAACTGATATTATAAGTTAATGGAATATCTTTTTTTATTTCAAGTTATTCAGTGCACGCACCAGAACGTTAGAAAAAGATTCTGTTGAGAAAATAGAAAGTTGTCAATTGTGTTTGGAATTATTAAATAAAATGTTTACTTTGCTTGTAATATTTTATATTATCTAGATAGATCTTTGGATGCTGAAAGTAACAGGTAAATTAAAAAAATATGCTTGTTAAACCTGGTTTATAAACAGCCTTATTTACTTTAAACTCCTTAAATTTGTTAATTGACTGAGTTGTTTTATTCTACGAGTAATTTTCATAGACTACTCCTTACTTTATGTTCCTTTGTAATTTGTTTGAAGATGCTGTAAACACAAATAAAAATACTGCTTCTGTAATTTCTTATATAATGTAAAATGATTTTCCAAGCGAAGCGGCTAACTGAAGATTCAAAATCCTGGTTTGAATGCGAAATAATTCATAAACTATAATGGATAAATGAATCCCTAAAATTTACAACAGCCAAATGGGCTTCTTATACTTATCCTTACTCAATTGCAACAATAGCTGTACACCCAAAACTAATTTTGAGTATTATTATTTACTACTATATTAAACCAAAGCAGTAAACGCACAACACTTGCGATATTTCTTCAGTTCTTTTACTTTCTTTATAGCAGCACAATGGTTCTCAAAGGGACGCGATTTAAGGAATGCCTTTCTATGAAGAAAATTGTTTTCGTTTAAGACAATAATATTTTCTGTATATAAAGTTAATGTTCATGGTGGGAGCTCGTTTAGGGCTTAGCAGGTGGGTTCATATGAAATGGTTATTAATATTTTATGTATGATAGGTTTGCTGAAGGCAATATTTCATTATTATTGTGTTTAAACAATGCGAAAGTCTTTTAGTTTCACGTGTACCTAATTTTCTATAATATGCTAACTTAAGAAACAGAAAAATACATAAATATTTGATATAAACAGTAATACATAAAACAAACTATATTCTGTAGTATTCTAAGAAGTTGAGAGTTGCGTAATTGTATTTTTTTGAAAATAGTTTTAATTAAAATATGGCTTAACATTCCAGAAAGTTAAACATTTTCTTTTGAAAAATATTGACCTTATTCAAACAATTTTTCATAAATATTTCTATTTCCCGGCCAGTTTGCTTCAACCATTATAATATAAACTATTTTAGAAAAGTTAATTTATTTGCTAGGATTTTCGTCTCTAAAAATTCATAGTTAAACTTAGTTTTATAAGTTAAAATGTTAAATGTTGTTTCTAATGCCACTCGGTAACCGAGCCCGGAGTAGAGAACTACCCGATTTAAGGCGAAGAGGGCGGCTTCCGTTTTTATTGAGCGCCACAAGGGAGGAAGTCCGACTGTTGCCCGTCAGCATGAGACATCCGTTTTACAGGAAGGTCCCTTTCACACATCCATTCTCACTCACATATCGGAATTTTGATCCAGATCAAAGGCCGATAACCCCCTGATCTGGCACCCCCAGATGTATTAATTTGGTATGGGAACATCTAGGACTTTGTGACCACGACATATTTAACGTGCCCCAGCCACCATTAGTCAACACGGCGGTCTTTAGCCGAGTACAAGCGCCGACCAGCGACCATCAGAATTGCGAGCGCCGCCGAGGACAGAACCCACAACCCTTCCGATGCGAGCACGACGCTTCACACGACTGAGCTACCGCGGCTCAAAAAAGCCCCATAACGCTAAATAACGTTATTTGTTATTTTCATACATAATAAATTTGACATTATTACTATTATTACCATAATTATTGTTTACTACTATTTTATAAACTAAACTAAGGACTAGTAAAACATTTTTTATCTAAAATAAATTCTTTACTTAAAAGTAAACAAGGTAAAAAAAACCGGCTATACCCTCCAAAGAAATCCAAACCCTCATTAAAAACCTTTTAGTCTACAACTTCTAGACTTCTTATGGCAGAGAAAAAAAAAGTTGTTGTCAGTCTACCTC
Organism: Hylyphantes graminicola; assembly: GCA_023701765.1. Classification (NCBI taxonomy): domain Eukaryota; kingdom Metazoa; phylum Arthropoda; class Arachnida; order Araneae; family Linyphiidae; genus Hylyphantes; species Hylyphantes graminicola. The sequence continues at coordinate 9,402,925 of CM043113.1, forward strand.
AGCAAAAAAGCTTGTTTGTATCTTTTTCTATTTGGAGATGCTACAAACACCTTGACTTGTTTGACGTCAGCCTTCACAAAGTCCAACCAATGCCTCCTCGATTAGGACAGGCCAGGTATTGGCTAACTTAAACAGCTAAAGACTCAAGTCACGTGGGTTAGGTTCAATGATTTGGTGTGGTTTTGAGAATATAATTAAAAATGTATTGTATTGTTTCGATGTATTGGCCAAACAAGTATTGGTAGTTTTCAGTAATTGTATTGATTCCAACCTTGCTGGGCTTCTGGCCTGTTAAAAGTCGACAATTTTTGTATTTCAATTTTAAATTAAAATTAATCGCACTTTAGGATAATCCCGCTGACCAGTCTCACCAAACCAATATAGTCCCCAATTCAATTTGCTTTCTAGGATTTTCCTCTTAAAACTAAAAAATTCATTATTAAACTTAGTTTTATAAATTCCAATATTAAGTAATGTTATTTGTTATTTTAATATATGAGTAATTTGAAATTATCATTACTATTATTATCATTATCACATACTACTATTTTTTAATGTAAACTAAGGACAAAACAAGGAAAAACAATTTTTATCTAAAATATATTCTTTTCTTAAAAGTAAACAAGGCAATAATATATATGGTTATTATTATGCATTTATTATGTGTTTATTATTACGTTTTTAAAAATTTATTATGTAAGTACACACTACTAAAATGGCTTTCAAAAATAATTTTAACTGTCGTTTTAACTGTAAGTATCAGAACCAAAGACGACAACGAGTTTTCCCAAACAGAGCGTGCTTTCCTCTAAAGGTTATAACTAATTCTGGATTGCTAAGTAGTATTTACACAAGCAACACTATGTTTTAACGAATTGTGTAGAAGCAGAAAATGTTAATTTATAATACCAAAGACCGCAATGTTATTTTCCCTAAAAATGAGTTTTTCCTGGCCAAATTATTTCTTATGTTGTTGGATTGTTTAATGGCATTTGCAAAAGCAAAAATATTTTTTTTTTGTGATTTACATTAAAATAAAACCATTCAATATGTATATCATAGATATTAATGATAGTTTCTCAAAATAGGTTTTCTCGTAAGTTGGATTCATTCACTGTATATCCAAACACCAATATGTCCTAAGCAATTTCATTTATATGTATACAAAGCGGTATTTAAACTACTACTTTTTTAAATTATCACATACAGATTGAATGTATGGCAAAATACAATTACTGTTCTTAAAAAAAATAACAGTTCCAGCCAATTCATTATTTATGTTAGCTCCACCCAAAAGCTTTCTTTCAATGTTAACTGCCCAAAGCCTACTTTATTTAGGTCGTTGAAGGAGGTCTTGTCGAACTTATAAGAGATACTAAGAGGGGCAAAGACTTGGGTGTACTTGGTTCGATAACAAGCTATCGTTAAGAAGAACTTCTCTCATTTTTACAAATAAAAAAAATGTTAGCTTGAGTCTTGGAGATAGTAACTTCCTGTGATCTTCCTCTTTTATATGTTCGATGCGTTGTTCGGTTAAGTTGTTTAGTGTGTACCGTACATTGACGGGCATTGTTGGATTATTGATTATATGAGCCAAAACAGTGTCCAACTTTAGTATTTAAGAAGTAATTAGGGTCATTATTGAATCTGGGCGATAAAAATGATTTTTATTTTAAACATTTAATTGTTGAAAATTATAAAGACATTTGTATGCATTTAAGGGGACGCGGCACCCAAAATTTGGTGCTGCCCAGAAAATAATTCTTCATTCTTGAATGCTGTGAGCTAAGGGTATTGCAAAAAAAAGGAATCATTTATAATGGTGGAGGTTTATTGAAAATTTTACTTTGGTTTTAAAAAATGGTTTTGGAAATTTTATGATGAAATTTTTGAAATTTTTCAGCTTGTGAATGGTTAAAACCATAAGGCGTTTAGGTAAATTAATGCAGAGATCCAATTTTTTTCCTGCATTGAAACATATACGTTTAACAAAACTTGGTATGGATTAAGGTCTATTGTGATGATGAAGTTGAACATTTACAAAAAAATCTTACTTTTTGGGCCATTTTTATACATGAAGCTGCTTAACTGTTTTTGTTTAACTGATAGCTCAATATCCACACCAAATTTTATTAATAGATGTTGCAAGAACATTTTAAAAAAATCCAATAATTTTTTTAATTATAAGGAGGAATTTGGAAAAAACATTATTTTGTTTTAAAAAAATGCTTAATAATATTTATTATTTTTTCGTATCTGTTTATTGAATGTTTGTTCTTTGTAAAAATAGTTTAATTCGAATAATAGCGATGAGAATACTGATTTAATTTTTGGGGTAACGCGGTCCCCTTAATTTGTCTATGATAGCATTTAACAATTGAAACAAGGTTCATTACATATCATTAGCTTATTTATTGTGTATAATATAGGGGAGGGTGGGGGCTATTGGGACAAATTTTTTTCAACCTCTGTATTTCAACAAAAATAAATTAATTTTAATTTCTTTTTTTTACAAGCTCATAAACTGAACATTCATTTACTTAAAAAGTCATTCGACTAATGTTAAAACATTACCATATTTTGCATGATGAGCATTTTAAACAAACATGTAAATGTCCCATTAGCCCCCATATGTGGGGTCTAATGGGACAGGGTGCAGGGCTAATGGGACATGCTAAATGTTGCCTTAATAAAATATTAAAAAAAGGGAAAACGAATCAGAAAATGCTATTTAAATAATGTGTACATAACGAAATCTTTTCAAAACAATTATTCAGCATTGAAAGATGAAATATCAAAGGTTAAAACTCAAAATTGAAGAAGCTCCCATAATTTTTGTTGAATAACTGGAAAGGATAGTTTTATAACTAAACCTTTCGTTTTTATAACTAAACCTTTAGTTTTATAACTAAACCTTTAGTTTTATAACTAAACCTTTAGTTTTATAACTAAATATTTAGTTTTATAAATAAATATTTAGTTTTATAACTAAATATTTAGTTTTATAACTAAATATTTAGTTTTATAACTAAATATTTAGTTTTATAACTAAGTATTTAGTTTTATAACTAAATCTTTAGTTTTATAACTCTTAATCTTTTAAAATTTATCCCAAACTTGTCATCTTTTTCACGGTACAAGGATTTAAGAGACCGTCTTTATCTTCAAATAGCTTACCATCGTTCACCTTTTTCAGATCATTCTAACGAACATTTTCGCTGTAACGGGTACGGGCTCGATTCCCCTCCATTGGCCTGGGTGTACTTCCTTTTTCTGTGACAGTAAAAAAATCTTCCTGTGTCTGTCTTACTTGACGAAGGCTTATAATCGGGTCTCTGATCAAGCACACAAGTCAGAATATAAATGTAACTACCCTTTCCTACGAACATTTTCAGCTCATCACCTTTTTCAGAAATCAATCCAACAAATAAAAAATAGCTTGCTTACTAACAAAATTTACCAACAACAATTTATCTATCTTCACCAAGTTCTGTTCAGATGTAATTAGTAAAATTGCAGGTGGAAATATGTCACCAATAAAGCTACTTGAACTTTCACTTATTATACGGTGAAAAAAGTTCAAAAAGTTTAAAATTAAAGATTAAAAAAGTTTTTGGCAACTTGACTGAATAAGATATAAGATATTTATATAGATTCTTCGAGAGAAGCATGCAAAGCTAGGTTTATTCGTGTCCCATTAGATATATGGGACACGAATGTGTCCCATTAGATATATGGACATTAGATATATATGCCACCTGCAATTTTACTAGACCCCACTGTTTCTGTCCCATTAGAACCCACAGTGTTGTTTTTTATAAATGGCCCAACACAGAAGCACTTGTATTTCACCACAATATTTGACATATGCTAACTTAATATAGGATATTTCATCTATCTAAAACTGTATTTTAATTCATAGAAAGTTTTTATTTAATACTTCAAAAGTGAAAAACAAGATACACTTTTTAATTAACTTTCAATTCTCCAAAACAACAATTCTTTTCTCCTCATCAGCACATGAGTTTAATTGCTGATCTTTGATTGTTAAAATGTGAAGTGTAACTGTTACAATGCTGTAGTGTAGAAAAAATTGCAAAAAAGCATATTTTTCGTAGCTTTAGGGCCCTTGTCCCATTAGCCCTGCGTCCCAATAGCCCCCACTCTCCCCTACTATTTTATGTTAAATTAGAATAAAATCTGTATGTACTACCCCAACATCACATTCGTGTCTGAGCAGTCATCATGGCAGGAAGCTCCAGCGATCTTCAATTCCTCTTAAGGAGGATCAACGACGTTGGTGGATTTGACAAGCTAATGAAGGTTATGAAGAAACCTTTGACGGAGGGAAAAGTTATTGCGGAGACGGATGTTAAACCACAAGTTGTGGCTGACATTCCAATGGAACCAGAAGGTGAGTGGCCTCGGCTCGCGGCCAAAGCACCAGTCCCTGACCAAGTCGTTACGGAATCAAACGACAAGCCTCGGCCCGTGGCTAAAAAGTCTAAAGCGGCTAAGAGAAGAGCTGCCAAAAAAGTCAAACTTGCCGGCTCGGAAGTCCCTGACTTGGAGGTGAAAACAAGCGGTGAGCCTCAGCCCGTGGCTAACTGTGAAAAGTTCGATGTAGCCGAGTCCATTGAACTGCCGACGGATCGGTCCGTTCCGGCGGCAGGGGCTGCAACCCCGGATGCCCAATCCCCGGAGGGAAGCTCGGAAGCCCCGACGGCTAAAAAAGTTAAACTCTCCGGCTCGGAGGTCAATGACTTAGAGGCAGACGTTGAGCCCCGGTTCGAGGTCAACGTTCATGTTTCTAACAAATTCGATGAGCTAGCTGAGCCCATGGAACTGTCTTCGGATCGGTCCGTCCCGTCGACAGGGGTTGTAACCCCGGATGCCCAATTCCCGGAGGGAAGCTCGGAGATCCCGACGGCTAGCACTGAGCCTCGGCCCGTGGCCAGTAGACCAATGCCCATTCTCTTCCTCGGAGGAGAAAAGGGTGATGAAGTGGTTAAACGCATCGCTGAGTCGGTTGCGGATGACCTCGGCGCAAAACCTTTTCACAAGTATGTGAAGGTATTTCCACGGTCCGTGGAAGAGGAGGCCAAGATTCTAGCCATCCTTGCCGAGGCGAAGGTCGGTTTTTTCCGCCATTCCCGACGAAAGCGGTCGCAATTCAAAACGGTCGTCAAAGGGTTGCCCCGCGACACCGATCCATCGAATATCTCCTCCGCGCTCGCCGCGGAAGGATTCATCATCGAACGGGTCGTTCAGCTGACCAAAGCTCGGACAAAGGCCCCCCTCCTGATTTTCCAAGTAGTAGTTGTTCGGACGGGCAACTACAAGGTCTTATTTGAACAAAGCGTTCTCCTGGGTAAGAAGGTCTCCTTCGAACCATACAGGAAGATTGCCAGAGTTCCCCAACGTTATAACTGCCAGGGGTACGGCCATGTGAGCAGTCTCTGCCATATGGACCCCAGGTGTAGGTATTGTGGCCTCGGCCACGACTCTCGTGCGCGTCCCACCCGAGAGGTTGATCAGACCCGCCGCTGTGCGAATTGTTGTGGGCCCCACCTCAGTTCCTCAGCGGCCTGCCCGGAGAGGCCAAAGCCCCCCAAAAGGGAGCTTCCAGAGAGTTCCACCAGGTTCCACCAGTTCCACCAGAACCGACATAAGCCACGCCTAGAGGAGGAAGGTCCTACCTCCCTATTGGCTGCCCTGAGATCCGTCAAAGACGCCATTGCTGACGTTTTCGGAGATCTAGAGGCGTTCAAGAAAAACGCAGCTGCCCTGGCAGCCTGCTCCAGCAAGGAGGAGAAGATGTTGGCCCTGTTCAGCATGCTTGCTCCATAGACTCTCGGCTCGTGAGTTCTAGTTTTCGTCCCAGGACTCTCGGCTCGTGAGTTCTTATTCTCATCTTTTAGACCAGCCGGTTCGCCTGGCTATTTGATTCCTGTTTTAAGTTATGCCCTATGGGACGTTTTCGATGAATGTGAAAGGGCGCTTCGCGCCGATGCACAGATTGTTAGTTTATGATTTCAGATTTCATGTACTACCCCGATTCAAAAAATTAGAATAATGTTAAAAAAGAATGGGCTGAATGTTTCTAAAATGTCATTTTCGATATTGTGTTCAGAAAAAAATGTATTAAAAATATTTAATTATCTTCAGAGTATTTAAAAATATAACATACATATTTGTTTTTATCTGCTACATTAATAATTGACTATTTAAAAAATATTACAATAATTCAAAAAATTAGAATATCTGGACAACATGGTTCAAAAAATTAGAATAATCAACTTGTTTATATCAGTTGAGAGTGGTTCAAAAAATAAGAATAAGCGACTTGTTGAACAACTGAGAGATTAACATCGAGGGGGACTAATAAAATGTGTTCTGATGTAGATAATGAAGAGTCGTTTGGCTTTGGATTTTATTGTAGTATTTTTGCTTAGTATGGGATGAAAACTTGACTTATCTGAATGTGTAAAATTTCCTTTTTTGGACTTGCACAAAGGAAAAACACATATTTGTATAACAAAAGATGTGAAATGTTTTCAAGCATGTGTGAGTAAATTTCTTAGAGAATATTCTAAAAAAGTAGTGTTTTTAAAATAAATCCTTTAAAAGTGGTCGAAAGCCATTAACTACAACAACAGATTAAAGAAAATTGTAAAATAGTGAAGAAATATCGCTTTCGAAGTGTGATATATTTGCAAAGAAATTTGAAAGAAAAAGTTATAAATGTCTCTAAATCTATATAACAATACAACAACTTCCCAAATTAGGTTTTAGATCACGTGTGCTCATGTTAAAGCCATTTTTATCATCTAAACAACAGCCTGCTAGAGTTAAATGGTCTAAACAACGGCTAGTTTGGGATCAAGATGATTGGAAAAAGGTATTCTCCAACAATGGAAGTATGTTAAAGTGTGTCTCATGGGTATCAAAGCATACTTGTTTAGAAACTGAAACAAGAAGCTTATTATAATAAAGGGTATTTAAAATGTTCTGTTAAATTTGCGATAGATGTCTTAGTATGGGACTGCAAGACTGTCTATTAAGAAATTGTTGAACATTTCATGATTCTTTCAGCTGAGAATTTGTTGATGACGATTTCTTGTTTCAGCAAAATTTAGCTTTTCCCCACACTTCCAAATCAACTAAATGGCTCAAAGAAAAGGACCTAACTCTACTCTTTTTGCCTGCGAACTCCACCGATTGAGATCCCATCAAGAATTCGTGGATAATTATGAAAAATAACTTCTTTACTCTATTGACTTGACTAACTACAAAGATTGTATTTAGACAAATACGGATATGGCAAATTTGTACGTATAATTAACGAAAGGTTAATAGTTTTTTTTATGCCAAACTGTTTAAGAGCTATAATTAATGCTAAGGGTGAGGCGACAAACTAATTATTAGCAAGTAAGAACACTTAGAGTTTAAATTCTGTACACTATTTTAACATTATTCTAATTTTTTGAACCATGTTAGGAAGTATTCTAATATTTTGAATTTTTTGTCGTTTGCTTATTTAAATAAATTTTCTATTTCATTGTAATATTTTTACATTTTTATTAATCTACAAAATGTGCAGATTTGTATTATAATAAATTATATTTCATACAGTTGATTATTTGTTTTATAAATTACAATTACAATTTCATTGACCACATTTTCTTTCATTATTCTAATTTTTTGAATTGGGGTAGTATACATTTTATGGTCGCAAGATATAAAAGTAATTTCTTTATATTTAAACTAATTAAAAATCTTTGAAGCTTTGACTTTAAATATTTCTTTTAAAAAAAAGTTTGATGTTTGTTATGTTACTTAAATTTTAATGAATAAATACCTTGTGAGATCCAAATGCTATGAGTATGGTCCGCAGACCTTTGATACTCCATTATAACAAGGCTTTTATATGGCTTCTTCACTTTAGGGAAGTCTCTCAAATTCTCGAAGGTATGGGTTCATCAAGATTGTAGACGTAACAGATTTTAATTGTGGTCATACAAATTAATAAGTTTTGGTTGTATGTAATTTTTTCTTGATATTCCAAAAAATTTTAAAAAGAAAATTTAAAAGCCTAAAACAAATTTCTATTAAGTGTTACTTATGTGCCAATACATATGATATGCAACTGATTTAAAAAATGACACACTAATATTAGAAATAATTGCTTAGATTGATGTTTTGATGATTGTATTATATTGTCGCATAAACCCACTTTGTTTATTTTTGTTTTATTATATTGGCTACATTGTGTACTGGCATTTTGTATTTTGTAATATGTATCTGGAATTTAATAATACAGTTTAAGATTTTATTTCTACAAGTGTGCATGTTTTACAAGTGTGCATGTTTCTACAAGTGTGCATGTTTCTACAAGTGTGCATAAGTAACCACTCGTAACAATGTAATTTTAGGATGACAATTAAACAACTAAAATTAACCAAAAACAATATGTGGAAAGTGACATGATATTAATTTTTTCGAGATATTTCCGGAATATGGTGAATTCAGACATTCGCCGGCGAACATTAGCCTTAACTTAAAATAGACCCATACACCGCATGCGCAAATTATAAAATAACTAATATTGCAAAAGAATATAATTAAATTAAAAGCCAATGAAAATTAGTGTACCGACAAATTGTATTTATTGTATTGTGCACATGTAAAAAAAAACTTAAATTGAAAACTTAACATTTTTTATTGTATTTTTTGTCATTTCATTCTTTAAGTGCTTATTTCTCAAAATAATTTTCTCCTCCAAATTTTTCTTCTTTATTTCATCCCAAACAAACAAACAAAAAAAAAACCGGAGGCTTTTCTCTGTTATATATAGATACAATTTGTTTTTTACATAACATTTACTGCATTCTACTAAGAAAAAAACTATATTTGTAAAAAACTAAAAAACATTTCTAGAAGAAGTAATTTAAGCAGATTTCTTTTAATTTTCCTGACATTAAATTTATTATTTTTCCAAGACAATGTTAACAGTTTTATTATTCAAAAAAAAATGTTCATTGTTGTTATAATTTTTGTAGTGTTACTACATAAAAAGTTTCACAATTATAATTTAAAATGAAACAATATAAAAAGTTTCGATGAAGAAATAGTTTCAAAGGTTTTTTTTTAAAAACTACTCAGTTTTTTAATATTTAAACTAACGTTTCATAAAAAACGAATTTTGTAATACGGGTGGATATTATTACTTAACCAATAAATAATCAGACAGAAAAACGTCAAACATAACATTTAGATTTTACTAATTGATGGCACAAAAAAATATTCAGCCGAGATTTTAATTCACTAGGTAGACTAAAAAGCATGATATAATATGTTTAAAAAATATTAAATACAGTTCTTCACATTTTTATCAATAAATGTAACAAGAAACGCTACTTTTTGTATGCATTTTCTTATTACACTCAGTGCCAACCTAACTTGGGTAAAAGCAAAGAGTAAAAATTAAGAGGAAAAGCGAGTTTGATCCGTTAGTTGGAAACTCTTGTACGGTTATATTTTCATACAAAATGATATGAATGCAATTTAACCAAAATACACTTTCCATTCTGATAAAATTGCCAAATTTTCTCAAATAATATTCAAATCTGTTAGACCTTTAACGAAATTAAATTTTTTAAATATGTTTTCTTGTATGGATTCACAAATAATTTATGGAACTCTTGACATCCGCGGAAGGATCTTCTCCATAGCATATTTCTATTTACCCAACTTAGGTTGGCAAGGAGTTTAGTGGCAATAAAATGTGTTGTTGCACTTGTTGTTGTGAGATTACATTTATAAATGACCACACGTTCTGGTTTATGTACATGCTAAGGAATGAATCCACAAAAAAGAACGAAAAGGTCTGTAGATTGCCAACAGAAGGTATAAAGAATCGAATATAAATGTAGAAATATACTTAAAGGGATTTTTATAATGATGGACTTTAAATTATTTTTTAAACTTTTAATGATAATGGTTTTTTTTAAAGATTTTCAAGGGGCAATGTCAGGGAGAGAGAAGAAGAGGAAGACCTAGAAAAAGATGGATATATGATGTGGAAAGAGAACTAAAGGACATGGAACTTAAGAATTGGAAAGCGAAGAAACGCGTCTGCAGGCAAAATGTTTTGGAATGAAATAATTTTGAATTCTATTCATATAAGAAGGTTAACGCATAACTGTATATTTTAAATCGATCACAAAGTTACACTGTATTATTGATGACCTCTTAAGACCCGAGCAAAATCCTAAACGTATATTATTGTTTGTGGGAAGGTTTTAAAAATGTCTCCAAAAGGGGACACCAGGTTGCAAGAGGTTAAATTTCTTAATATTTTTGAGTTATTTACAATTGACAATAACAAATATCGTTGTTCACTTACTTAAATTCATGTTTATTGTAATTAATTTTAAATTGTTTGTACAATATTTTTAAGTAAATATATATTTTTGGCATCAGCAAAACTTATAGTGGCAAACGTTATAAATTTTATTTAAAAAAATTAATAACTTGTTTGAAAAAATAATTTTCATTCTGCACAACATCAAAATAGGATTACTGTAAGCTTAAATCTATAAGTAGGCGATTGTAAATTTGCTTTAGAAAATTGGAACTATTAATGATGAGAAAAATAAAAGCTTATAAATAAAAACATACTTCTTAGAGAAAACGTTTTGGCGCTTGAAAATATACTATTTTTCAAACAAAGGCAAAAATAATGAGTTTGGAAAACATGATATTTTTAGCCGGATTATATTTTTGCTTGATATTTAATATTTTGTTTTATTTTTAAAATAAAAGGCTTATTCGTTATTTTCAAAACAACAAGCTATTAAAACAAAAATTTAATCTGATTTTTCTAGTTATTTATGTTAAAATATTTATGAGTTATAAAAAAAAGGATTAAACAAACTTAAAGAATTATGTTTTTATGTCATCAAAAGGACAAATGCTAAATTGGATTGGTTTATAACTTTAAATTTTAATTAAAACTATCCTTTTCATAGATATATTTTTTTTTATAAATATAATAATGTCACTACTTTACCATGAGAGTTGCCATACAGTCGATGTATGACTAACTCTTAGAGTTTCATATTTCGTATGTAGTGTAGTGTAATCGTTTTCACAAATGCCTATTTCTGGCCTCCATTAGGAGCTTTAACACAGCCAATAACGCCTCGTAATTAGAACCCTGGTCAAGTGACGAGGTCGACACTTGAGCAGGCACCCAACGGAACTTCGAGCGACATCGTTCGCTGACGCCGGCACCGTCGGGACTTTGGACTCCACTGATTTAACGAGCACGTCTGTCCCAGTGTACTCGGGCCCATCCGTCCGGAGTTGGATTTTCTACTCTTTCGCAGTACATATATCCGATTTATTGGGTGACTGGCAGTAGGTAAGATTCGAGCCCCCGCACTCCTGAGATGACTGAATCCTGAGGCGGTTGCCTTATCCACTCGGCCACGGGCGGGCCTATTTCGTATGTATCCAACATGTATTTTTTGTAAAGCGTGTGTCCAAGTACACATATTTCTTTAATTACCGGATTTGATTAAGACCATATTTCCTGGTTTAAAGCTGTTAGTTTAAATTTTGAAATAAAAAGTATTTCTAAACGATATTTTTGTGTTGATTGATAAGAGTAAATTGATTTTGGATTTTTAGATTTAAGACTTTTAATTTCTTTATTTTGTTTATCTGAGTGAAGGACCTTCATTAAAAATTTTAACAATCAAAGCGTAACATACAAATACTTATAAATATCACAAAGTTAGGAAGGAGGAATAGAGGGGTCTATCAGGTTTGAATCAGGGCTGTCAGGTTTTTCGAGCTACTGCGCATAACAAACCGGCACTGAGGTATCCCAAGTTGCACCACTTTAGCGGTTTTTTGAGCTACTGCGCATATCATAGTAACCGAAACGGGCACTGAGATAATCCAAGATGCACCGCTCTAGCATGGTTCTTTTGTGCGACTGCGCACATATATGGACCGCACTATTCTCTTTCCTAACTCTATGATAAATATACTGATCCATCATTTGCAATGTATTGTACTTGCATATAGCTAATGTAAAATAGCAGGAGAAGGTTTTGTATAAGAACAAAGTTATATATTTTTTATATATATATTTACTTAAAACGAGGAGGTTCAGTAATTTCAAGACTTACTAAAGGGTTATTTGTGTATTACATAATCATGCATAGTATTTATATAACTCTTTATATTTTCCTTATTTATGTATCTATCATTACTTCTGATGTAGGGTTTTTAGATATTATAACAATTTCTTAAAGCAATCAGTTCCAAGTAATTTAAAAATAAACGATTTTTTTTATTTTAGTATTTATGCAAAAGAATTTTTAGGAGCTTTCCCACGATGCCCTTTGTATGTCATTCAGGCAAGTTTACCCTAGCTAAATTTTTAATTTGGATATGGATCAGCAGTATTTTCCTTCTTAAAAACTATTTCATGTAAATAGCTAAAAAATTTCAGGATAACTGTTTCAGGGTGTTTTGTTTACTGAAATAAGCGTTCCTTGAAATTTGAAATTTGAAGGTAAAAAAATATGGGTAATTTTGTGATGTAAAAAAGTGCTTCTTTTTTAAAAAAATAACATTACCTTACGAATATTTAAAAAAAAAAACTACTTTATATAATGATAAATCTCATTTCAGTGTATTGTTCAAAGTGCATATAATCCACATAATTCTCTTTGGTGTTGTTTTGCATCTTAGTTTAAAGTAAAAAAGAACGTGAAAAAGGTTAATTTAGCATTAGCCGTATACAAGGTACCGACCGACCTGCCTTAATGTAAGTTGTATATACTATATGTTTATCGGTATAAAAATTCATTTCATATTTTCATGGAAAGGAATTCGCCTCTTGGTTTCACCAAAAATATGGTTCGTAGAAATTGCAATGGCTAAGTGGATAAATTTATATATACATGTTATAAGTAGAAAAATTAAAAAAAAACTATGCTTTTAAAAATGGATTTGACTAAAAATATCGTTTCCAGTATCTGTAACAGCTGTGTGGTGAAATGTTTCAACATATTTTCGATATTAGGTTGAACTATTACTAAGGTTTTTGTTTCCAAAATTTGAAAAATATTTCAACCGAAAACCGAAAATATGGTGAACCATCTTTCCACGCAGCCGTTGAATCGACTAGGAACCGTTCTTTTTTTTTAAACCAAGCACGGAAAATTTACCAGTGTTAAAAATGGATATGACTAAAAATGTCATTTCCAGTATCTGTAACAGATGTGTGGTGAAATGTTTCAACACATTTTTAATTTTCGGTTGAACTAATACTACCGTTTTTGCTTTCACTATTTGAAAAATGGTTCAACCGAAAACCAAAAATATTGGTGAACCATCTCTTCACACAGCCGTTGAATCTAATTGGAACCATTATTATTTCGAAACCAAGCACGAAATATTTAACTGTGTTAAAAATGGATTTGACTAAAAATATCGTTTCCAGTATCTGTAACAGCTGTTGTGAAATTGTTTCAACATATTTTCGATATTCGGTTGAACTATTACTAAAGTTTTGTTTCCAAAACTTGAAAGGTTCAACCGAAAGCCAAAAAATATGGTGAACCATCTCTTCACACAGCCGTTGAATCTACTTGGAACCGTCATTATTTTGAAAACAAGCACGAAATATTTAACAGTGTTAAAAATGGATTTTACTAAAAATATCGTTTCCAGTATCTGTAACAGCTGTGTGGTGAAATGTTTTCAACATATTTTCGATATTCGGTTGAACTATTACTAAAGTTTTGTTTCCAAAACTTGAAAGGTTCAACCGAAAGCCAAAAAATATGGTGAACCATCTCTTCACACAGCCGTTGAATCTACTTGGAACCGTCATTATTTTGAAAACAAGCACGAAATATTTAACAGTGTTAAAAGTGGATATAACTAAAAATATAGTTCCCAGTATCTGTAACAATTGTGTGGTGAAATGTTTCAACATAATTTCGATAGTAGGTTGAACTATTACTAAAGTTTTTGTTTCCAAAATTTGAAAAATGGTTCAACCGAAAACCAAAAATATGGTGAACTATCCACACAGCCGTTACTTCTACCAGGAACCGTCATTATTTTGAAACCAAGCACGAAATATTTAACGGTGTACAATAAGAATACCTTCTTTAACTTTAAAACATGAAAAGAAATGATTCATAGTTGACAACTAAAATCTCATTTTAAGATCTAGCTTTCTTATTTATTTATCTAAAGTTAAGGCAAAGAATCTGCAGCAAATCCACAGGGAAATACTACATGAGGAAAGACGAAAAGTTTATCAAAATTTAATGTCTACTATCTCTCTTTTTACGAAATCTGTCAACATTAACTTAAAAGGAAGAGATAGCTGTCAACTTTGTTTCAAACGTTCCTTAAAACTTTGAAAAGTTAGAAGATTTCTTTGTTTCTTTTGTTCATTACTTTATGCCGAGTCTCCTTGAATAGTGTTTAGATTGGTCGACAGATTTCTAGGATATGAATCTATTAAAGATAAAATTACTTCATAGATTTGAAATTGCACTTCTTTTTTCACAACAGCGCGAAAGTGCAGCTGCAAATCTCAGATTCACCCAAGTATAGCTAAGAATGGCGAGTTTTGACGATGGTTCATTAATTTTAAGTAGTTACCAATTACCTAACCACACCCTATATATTATATATACTTGAGAGAATGAGAAATTTGAAACTTTAAATTTCGATTGTTAAAAATATCCAAGAAGGGTTGTACATTAACTTAAATATTGGAAAAGTATGTGTCTTATTTTTAAACCAAAAATTTCTCAGAATTATATATCAGCCATTATATTACATTTAATTTTATGATGTTGCTTATTTGTGTGTACAGTAAGTCAGAATGAAGGTTTTAAAATATTTTCTGTTTCAGTAGATTATTCAAAAATAGAGCTTACGAATAACTTCGATCGTAAATTATACATAAATAAGTGCTCAGTGCAATCTAAGGTTTAATATTTAAGTATGAAAACCAGTTTAAACTTAAATATTTACAAATTTAAGATTACGTACATATGCATTAATAAGTACGAGGTACTCCAGTACGGCCACGCGTTTTTCATGCGGGACGATTAATCAATTTAGCCTAACTTACACTCCTTGCCAACCTAAGCTGGGTAAGATGATTCCGCACGTGTAAAGAGTTCCATAAATTATTTGTGAATCCAACCAGAAAACATGTTTAAAACATTAATTTCGTTTAAGGTCTAACAGATTTGAATTTTATTTGAGAAAATTTGGCAATTTTATTTTGTAAAAGGAAGGTTTTTGTAAAAGGAAAAACTACAAATGGTTTAACAAAATACCAAAAATATCTTGAAACATTTCACCAAACAGCCGTTACTGCGACTGTTTGGTGAGACTGAAAATAGTTAAATCGAATTTTAAATTTTATTTTAATTGTATTACTTTTTATCAAAAATATTTTATCGTTGAGATATCAACTTCAGATTAATTGCATACTTCAACTGTTAACACATGACCTTTAATTTTGATGACTTGAATAAAGACAAAATTCATATTTGACGTCTACAATCTTATTTCAAAATCATATTTTTGGTCCTTATTGCCTTATACAGATAAATAAAAGGTATCAAAGAAAGGGAAAACGCGAAAAGCTATCAAAATTTAATGCCGATCTCTTTTCTATATCAGTCAACATTAGAGTAAAATGGAAAAGAACTGTCACACTTGCCTTTTCATTCAATAAAAACTAAATTGTTGTTTTATTTATTTTGAGTGTAGCCCTATTATTTACAGGGTAGTATGAGATAAGGTATCTTATTTCCCGCTGTTTAATTTGAATTCATAATTTTTATCAAAATCTAAAATCAAAGAAAGGTTAACTTAATTCAAAATAGTTCAATCTTATTTTAAATTTTTATTTTTTTAGATTACTTTTACATTAAATATCAATCATAATTAGGAAATCAACAGAAGTTAGGCTGCCTACTTCCATAATTAAAGTGACATTTAACTATGGCGATATCCTTGTCAAGTATTGATTATTGCTTTTACCGATGTTTCAAATGTAAGGCTAGTAGAAAATTACGATGTTTCAACTGTAAGACTAAGCCAAAACTCATATTTGACGTCTACAATCTCATTTCAAAACCTTAAGGCAGGCAACTTAAGCCTTAAGACAGATAACTAAAAGGAATCAACGAAAGAGGAAAAACGAAAAGCTTATCAAAATTTAATGCCGATCTCCTTCCCGAATCTGTCAACATTAGAGTAAAAGGGAAAGGGCCTGTCACAGTTCATTCGTTAAAAAACTTTTTCGCGCTCTTAGAGCGACGAATTTAAGAGTAGATGGTTTGAATTTTCCCTCATCTTCATTTTTAAGAACTTCTCAACTTCCTTCTCTTGGATAAGATATATGAGAGGAAGTTTCATTTCTTTTCATTTTTTTTCCGGCCCCGAATCGTTCGATATTCAGAATTTTGTCGCTCGTCGTTTCAGTTTTGTGCTGAGTCGCAATTGATGATAAAGAACTGGAGATATTCCGGATTGTGACCTGTTGTTCATTATTTTCATGAAAAAATATGTAGCTGCGTTAAATAGTTTTAAAAGCAATGCGCATGAAACGCAAATGTAAATTTAAAATACAGTACCCCCTCGATATATCATGCCTCGTTACATCGTGCATTCGGATATATATCGCGCCTTCTATCATGCCTACAAACCCCCCCCCCCCTCTCAGTTTTTTTTATCAATATATACTTTCCTTAAAATCGATTTTAATATTGGTGGATAAATTCATCAATTGGAGATGCAGTTAATAAATTTGTGTTCGTTGATATTTGCCGGTAAGCAGGTTTAGAGAAAAAAATTAAAGCAGCCAACTTTAAATGAACTTTTTTTGCTAAAAAATGAGTGAAATATTATTCAATTAAAGTACAATAATGTGTAATGATTATAGTAATTAATATTAATTCCCTTCTAAATTTTGCTTCGATTTTTAGAGGTTTAGTTTTATCTTTCAAATACATACAATGATGTTAAAAAAAAAAAACTTTGTGTTTAGCATAAAAACATCAAAAGTAGAATATTATGAAGTCGATCGTTATATCGCGCATTCGGTTATATCGTGGCTTTTTGCTTGTCTCCCGGGAAGCGCGATATAACGAGGGGTTGCTGTAACTCAAAGTAGCGTACAGTCGTTTTTTGAGTGAAATGAAGTTCCATTTTCAGTTGCATAAAACCGATGAATAATTGAAAAGTAGAACAAGCTAACTCGCCACTAAAAAAAAAAAGTCAAAAACCAATGTTGCCGAAACAGAACAACTAATTACAACGAAAAATGGACAACTAAAACAAAAAAATCTATAATAATAATAATAACTGTGGTCCAGACACTCGAAAAATGATTGCTGTGGATTTGTCATTTATTAAAGGATTTTTTTTTATTGAAAATCTGGTATGCTTTAAAGAAATATGAGTCTAAAAAGTAGTACTTACTCTATTATCTTTTATGACATAACTCCAAATATATTCTTTGATATCTATCTCTGACACAGCCATATCGAATGTACTTTCATCTTAAGGTGCTATTTTATATAAGTCTTATGTACTTCCTATTTTGGGTCATGATAAGTTTGAACCGTTACATTTCACGGTTATGAACTCTTTTTAAACCTGAGTATAAATATAAATATATTCTCTTATAATCATTGATAGTTATTTTTCTGTTAAATAATAGTCATATGTGTTTGTTTTCTCAAGAGCAATTAATGAATACATTAATTACATAATTGGAATCAATGAATACAAACTGTAATTCCCAATAATTTTACAACAATTTATTGTTATTTACGTTGTACTGTCTTATTAAACTCGAGAAACACACGAATTTGATTTGACATTAACACTTTGACCTTTCACATATTTTTTTTATGCGTGATTTGTTTTCCGGTTATCCGTATATCAAATTTGATCGTGGAACATTTGAAGACGTTATGTGCAAAATAAGTTAAATCACTTTTTGGAAAAAATTGCGTTGATTAGCTTTTAATACAGATTATATACGTATTGATGATTATGAGTGATTATAAATCGTGTATATATACATATACATGCGATTTAACTATTTTTTGTGCAAATCAAAATGTTGGTGGATCCCTTCCTACAATACCTGTCCTAAAACTCAACAAAGGCTAACCAACTCAATTGTTTTTCAAAAAGCAATTTAACTTGTTTTGCACTTGAGCTTTTTATTTATATCGGTATAAAACAAAGGAACGTTGTATCTTACACTGGGTCACAAAACATCTCGCAAAAATCGATTTTTTTCAACAAAAAAAAACTAACAATTACAGAAAACAACCCCTCCAATAAAATACCTCACAAATCGAAACGTTTGCATAACTCAAGAAGGTCGTCGCTGATCGCACACACTGCCATCAATTCACATGTCTTAGTGGAAATGGAACGTAGTCGTATTGAGTATTGCTTTTAACGATGTTTTAACTCGGTAAAATGTGAAAGAACATTCGGTAAAAACCTTTTAATGGCAATGGGAAATGCTTTTAAGGATTCTAAATCACAAGTGAAGGAGCATATAAGGATTTTAGTGGCACAACTGAAACTTGTATTTAAAAATAAATAGGTGCTCATTCTTTATTAAGATGTATGTTTAAATTTATCTTTTAAAGATTAAGTAATCAAAGATGCACACACACATTTTTTTTCATCTTTTTATTGTTTTAATTTTTAATGCTTATCCTTATATTGCTTTTACGGCTAGCGATATTAGCTTTTAGGCGGTTTTATGGATTAGAAATAAGTTAAAAGTTTGAATCACTTTGAAATAAATTTACCGCTATCAAATAAGAGCGAATATCAAAATCTGTATTTTACTAAGTACATGTTAAAAGATATTTATAAAAGCATAAGTTATTTTTTCAATATTTTATGCGATTTTGGATTATTTTATAAAGTAGTGTAGAATGGGGTACGATGGTGAACACTGACTTTAGACTTTTCTTTGTTAAATAAAATACAATCACCAAATAAGTTTCCTTTCCACATTACTTTGACCCTTAATGCGTAGGAAACGTATTTTAAATGCCGTATATTCCCATTTTGAATTCTGAAATATATTAAATTAAAAAAACAATGAGCAGTTTTCATCACATTACCCTGCTCAGTGGGTAATGTGACGAAGATGCAAAAAATAGACTTTCAAAGAAAACGAATACATTTAAAAAAAATAGAACAAAACTTACTTTTCAGTAAAAATATGACACTCGTAATATTCTCAATGAACTAAACTTGCTTACATTAAATTTGCTCCGTTTCAATGACATAATAAAGATATACTTCACAGGTTTTTCCAGAGATCACGACTCGATTCTACCCGATTTCAATTTTTTTTTCTAAAAGCATCTAAATCATATTTAACCTTTGTGAACTATAGCTATTTTCTAGCCCCAATTTTTGCACATAAATCTTTATTTTTCCCTGTGATCCTCCATAAAACCCAGACGGCATCTAAAAAAAAAATCTGTAATGTACCCTGGTGGTATATAAAACTGCCCGACTCCTCTTGAGCTTGAAAAAGCCCCCAATTTCGAATAGCCTTTTAAAATAACGCACCCAAAATCCGAAAATGCGTATAAATCTTGCACAAACATTTGAGAAAGTGCGAGCAAGAGCGGTGTGGCTGCAAGTAGGTTAGTTCTTACTATTGAGCCATGGTATACAGCGTAGATAATATATATTCCGGATTGTATGCTTGATCAGAGGTCTGCTTATGAAGCATTCGTCAATTAAGACAGACACAACGAATTTTTACTTTCACAGAGTAAGGAATATGCAACCTGGAGGGAGGCGGAAATAGAACCCGCACCCTTTACAGTGCGGAGACTTCCAGCGTAATGGTCCAAACCACTCGGCCATCCGGGCCACAGCTGCAAATAGGGAAATTTTTACTTTTGATCTGCGGTATGTATGATCTCTATGATAAGAAGTTAAAAAATCTCAACCCTATTCTACTTATTAGACATCATTTTGCATACACGCAAAAAAGATAAACCATAATTTTTTTCAAAAGTAGAAGTTATTGAAAAAGTAAAATGCTACAAAAATCCTAATTTTTTTAAAATATATTTTTATTATAAATATTATTTAATGCTTTTATATTATGACAGCACATTTTTCCATTCTATTTTTCAATTTTGTTTATGGTAAATATTCCATTTCATGATAAAATAAGTTAATTAATTAGTAGTAATATATTTCGATTTAATACAAAAAAACCGTCACAGAATTATCATAAATAAATGTGAGTATTGCAAAAATATATCAAAAATGAAACTTAAATTATCTTCTGCTTTTTATGATGTCATTACCACAAAAATAACTTATATCAAAACCAGGGAAATTTAAAATTATTATAATAATTTTTTTTTATTTATGTATGGACAGTGTGCAGCAAATATCCAAGGACCAAAGTACCAGTCATTATGAAAATATATCAAGTTCAAGCTAGAAGCATCTCTCTCATCACAACATTTGTCCCATAAGCATGTTCCAAAATGGCAACTCCCATTGGGTGGCGTTTGATAAATGGATAACAACGGTAGTTTTATTGAGTGGCTAAAAATTTAGGAAAATTAAGACACCGGTTTTTTTTTTAAATAAAGAATCCATTTTTTTATATAAAAATAAAATACACAAGCTTTTAGTCAAATCTCTGCAAATATGTTCAAAACAAACACACGTTTTTTTTTTTAAATACAATAAACCGAATCACGCCACTTTCGCTTTTAAAAAACATATATTTTACCAGCTTTAAGATCCCAAAATGGCAACCTTTTTGTATTTCATAAATAAAAAAAGGCAGTTCATAGGTTGAAGTCCTAAGCGATCCCTCGTGGCCTGGCTGGGTGCAAAAGAGCAACTAAGTTCCCCAAAAAGAATTTTGTGGGTCATCCACATCGTAAAACTTACTAGAAAATATATCATTCGATGACCTTATTGTGTTGAAGAATAGAGGTTGGTATTGGAGAGACAAAGTTGTAACTAAAACTCTGGTGATTTTGAGTTAGTTGAAGAGATTAGATTTGTGAATGATGTGTTGGGGGGTAGGGGTAGATACATATATATTCCAGCTTGTGTGCTTGATCAGAGACCCGCATTATGAGCCTTCGTCAAGTAAGACAGACACAGAAAGAATTTTTACTGTCACAGAGAAGGGAAGTACACACAGGGTGAAGACGGGAATCGAATCCCCACCCGTTACAGCACGCAGACTGCTGGTGTAATAGTCCAAACCACTCGGCCATGAGGGCCCCTAATTATATATATGGAAGTGTATATAATGCTTGATTATATTTTATCGTTAGGCTTTCTTGCTAGCGCTTTCAAAATCTACATTTTTTGTGAACTTTGCTTTTTATATTACGAAACATCTACCACAATTAACGGCGATTTTGAAATAAACACTTTCATTTCCGAATAAAAAAAGTTAATTTTAAGTTATTTAAATCGGATTTCATTCACCCGATTTGTCCTACATAAACTGTTCAGGAAAAAATTCTTAATTTATTTTAAAAAATATTTATACACACGAATTTTAGCGCAAAGCTCATTTTAGCGTGGCAATTGTTCTGTCCAATTATGAATATACATAGCTTTTTCTTAAATTTTCAAGATATGTTCTCTAAATTACATTTAATTTTATTTTAAATGTTTTTAAGCTCTTCTATGTTTCTTTCTAAGTTTACAAAATTCATATGTAAAATGTAAACTTACAATTATTTGAATCCATTGGGAAGGTAAGCATTTGTAAAAACTCAAAATTCGGATAATTAGACTTACCCTCCCCCCCACACCAAAAAAAAAGGGTTTATTTAAATTATTGCTGTACGTGTGCTTAAAATAAAAGAAAAACTATTTTTAAAGATAAATGGCTTTGAATTCAATGGAAATATAAACTCTTTTATAAGCTAAGCATTTGAATGGATGGATAAAGTAGAATAATACGGAGTTGGAGTTCAGATGATATTGAAAACCTTCGATATGGCCCGTCCGTGGCCGAGTGGTTAAAGCATCCGCCTCAGGATTCAGCCTTCTCAGGAGTGCGGGGGTTCGAATCCCACCTACTGCCAGTCATCCTATAAATCGGATATATGCACTGGGAAAGAGTAGAAATTCCAACTTGTGGCGGATGGGCCCGAGTACACTGGGACAAACGTGCTCGTTAAATCTCTTTAGTCCAAAGTCCCGACGGCTTCAGCGTACGATGTCGTTCGAAGTTCCGTTGGGTGCCCGCTCAGGGTTCGACCTCGTCACTTGACCTGGGTTCTAAATCACGAGGCGTTATTGGCTGTGCTGAAGCTCCAAATGGAGACTAGAAATAGGCAGCCGGAAACGACTACACTACACCTTCTATATCGAACTTTTGTAAATAAAAGTTCCAGCATTGTCAAGCTAAATGTACCGGTAACTTTTGATCCCAAATTTATATATTTGACTTTTTCTTTTAACCTTTCTCCCGGGAAGAAGGAGTAGTATTTGTATGCAGCCAAAGAACCCTTCTGATACTCATTCCATCAATAGCATATCTTTTTTTTCTTAGTCTACCATACCTCAAAAGCAGCTACTGGTTATATATTTTTCTATATTTTGGCTGCTTATGGCTCCCATCAGCTTTTACAGCCGCCAAAACGCTCGCTAGTTTTATAAAATAACGGCATTTTGGGTTTTTGGAAAGCGTTCAAAGATTTATGCCTCTGAAATATGACGCTGATGTAGTTTTTGCTATGGAGGAGGCCAGGTTATTTGGGAGATATATAAAAAGATTGATATCTTCTGGGATCGTTTTATGACTTATATTATCACTTATCCTTTATTGTGTTTATATTATGAAGGAAGTGTTTTTATGAATTTTTTGGGAATAAAAATGACAAAAACAAATAAGGGGCTGGGGAGGCCAGTCGGTTAGGCACTCGCCTAGCATGCGAAAGGACCCAGGTTCGGGTCCGGGCATCGCCAAAATAACTGCCGACCTATAGACGACCCGTGCAGCCAAAAATGTTCGACGAATAATACCCCGTGGAAGGGAGTGCACGTTAAATATACCCTTCAAAGTCCTAACGCTGCGTTTAGTTATGCCCTTAACGGTTGTGTTGGGTACCTATTCAAGTGTCGGCTCGTCACTTGACTGTGCTTCTAAAATACGACGTCCGTCGTAAACAGCCCTCGTGTAGCTCTATTGTGACGATAATTAAAAAAAACACACAAAAAAAAACAGTTAGCCTTTTGGTTACTACATGAGCAATATTTTGAGGTAATTAGGTGCAAGTATGTATTGAGGCCAGTGGCTTAGTGGCGGTGCTTCGCATTGCCACGCCATATGTCCGGGGATCGAATCCCGGATTGGGCGAGGTTGACCCATCTTTTCATTCCTTGAGTGGGTCGATAAAATGGGTACCAATCATGCTTTGAAACTAAACACTGGGGGTTCCGCATGAAGCTGACCACCGGATTGGGTCATATGCCTAGCACACCAGAGCTCTTGGTCACAAAAGCTGAAATGACCACAACAGGCCTATGCCCAGTAATGGGCTGTTGCGCCGAGGAGCTTAGTATAGTATGTATTGATAATTTGTTTAATTTACTTCATGATAATATTATGAGAAGTTTAGTTCAAAAAAGTTTTTATTGCTTCACTAAAACCAGTTTTTAGTTTTGGATTTTTGATAGAAGTTTAAATTGAAACCTAGTTAATAATTAGAAAAAATCAGTTTATAATAATGCATTTATAGCTTATTTGAACCAGATTTTAGTTTACTTTGAACTTTTGGTAGACATTTAATGACTTAAATTATCATTTACTTTTGGTAGACATTTAATGACTTAAATTATCATTTACTTTTGGTAGACATTTAATGACTTAATTATCATTGATATTTTATGGTATTTTTGTATGGTATGGATGCATTTTGATGAATTTTGAAGAAAAAGAAATGACTAAGACAGTTAGAGTTTTGGTTTCTACATAAGCAGAAATGTATTTCATAATATTTACAAAAGTTAAGTGCAATAATGCATCTATTGATTATTTTAAACAAGTTTTTTTTTCAATTTTAGTTTTGTATTTTTGGTAAACGTTTAATTATTTATATTATCACTTATCTTTCATAGTATTTATGTTATATGGGAAATATTTCGATGAGTTTTTGTGGTTGGTTTATGTGTAAGCTGTATTTCCTATAAAAAATAAGTTATTGATGAAATGGTTATGTTTAGTTTATTAGTGATAAAATAATTATAATTTATCCGGTAGTAGTGAAAAAGAAGAGCTAATAATTTGAAGACATATATTTGTTTTTGCAAATTATTCATGTATCATATCGGTTAAAAATTAAAAAAAAAACATATATCTAGAAATATACAAATAAAAATATTTTTTAAAAAAATTAGTTTCATTTGCATTAAACACAGAAAATTAAATAATTTTTTATTTTATGACACATCTAATGCAGAACAACGGATTATCAATATTGAAGAAATGTTTTATTATAAAATGGGGGTTTCATTAATATTACATATCATTTCTACTTTACGTGTCTTGAGACTAAAGATAAGAATCTTAATCTTAAATGATTAATTTATTCAAAGGCAATAAAAGACAATGGATTTTCAAATATATATTATTCAGAATATAACAAAAAATTGAAGTATTTGAGAAAAGGAAACAAAATAAATTTCAGAATAAATAGATTAAATTAGTCCAGATACATTCCTAGAATCTTTTAAATATATAACGAAGCAACGGATTCTTATCAGTTTGATTAGATTAGTGCTTTTTCGGCGAATTTCTAATGTATCAAGGGAATATTCTCATTTCAAGATTGAAGTAGAACTCTAGCGAATAAATAATTGACTTCAAAATGCCATTTGTTCTCCATAGTCGCAAAAACAGAATTCGACAAAAAGAAAATCCTTTTCCCACTAACAGCGCTCGAAACCAAAATCCGTTTTTCCCCCTTTAAACCAATTGATTTGAAAAAATAATCTTAATTAATTAATGTTGTGTTATCTGAAAATGCCCAGGGTAGGATTAGGTATATATATATATTCCAGCTTGTGTGCTTTATCAGAGACCAGCTTATATAAGCCTTCGTCAAGTAAGACATGCTCAGAAAGAATTTTTACTGTCACAGGGAAAGGAAGTACACCCAGGGAGAAGACGGGAATCGAACCCGCACCTGGTTCAGCGTCCAGACTGTTGGCGTAATGGTTCAAACCACTCGGCCATCCGGACCCTATGAGATGCTGCGTGTATCAACCAAATAAAAAGTATTGTTGTGAATCAGTACTGAACTTTCAATCACCCCTCAATAAAACAATACACATTCAAAAGTAATTACGTACTTTGTACTTTAGTAGAGTAAAGCGGTTAGTAACTCTAATAGAATATGGTGGATTATGTTACTTGTTGCCATATGGCAACAATATGCTTTAGATGGTTAAAACCTAAAAAAAAACGTTCTTATACCTGTTAAATATATTAATGTAATTAATCATTTAAATATAATTAATATTAGCTTTACCATATCCAAACCTATCAATTTTAAATTACGTATCCCTTGCACGTCTTAGTTTAAACCAATAATTTTAAAGTCCCTTTAAAATATTTAAATAAATATGGAAATTGTGAACTGTGTACGGAATCCACTAGTTGCGAAAAGTTTTGAAAGCACATAGCATCATAAAAATAAATCACCTTAGCGAAATTATGTAAATGCATGGTAATGCATAATACTTTATATTCAGTTATTGGATATCCTAAAATCAATCCATTTATGTTTTCAGAGCATTAGAAATTCAAATTTAAATATTTAAACGAGTTAGCGGGATTCGGGTTTATTTAAGTAATTAAAAGTCAATAAATTTTCATCGTTGGTAAGATATAAAACGTGCGTGCGTTTCATGAATTGTTAAGTTGAAATTTATGCTAAATACTTGTTTTAGGTGTGGGTAGTTTGTATTTATTTTAAAATGAGCCTTAAAGCTATTTTCGGTATTCGGTTAAATTATTTTTAAAATTCGGAAAAAAAAATTAGAGAAATGGGTCATTTTCTTAGTATATGTAAGAAAAGTCACCAATTTTGGCTCCCGAACATATTAGCTCTCCGATGCAAACTCTCAAAATTATTTCATTTGAATACAGCTGTATATAACGAAATAATATAGCGAGAAAATAATAATATAATTGGTAGCGGAGAGTCGCCTAGATGGTGCCACAAAAAATGGCTCTCAGTTCTGGGGGATTTGCCGAGTCTGCAAAGACTTGACTGCCAATGTTGCAACCCCATTAGAGAAACAAAATAATATGAACAGTACATTCTTTTTTAATAATTGACAATAAACTTATCCATAGCAGCTCGAACTTACTGCCAAGAATGCCCGGTGCTGAATACAGAAATAATTACCTTCCCTAATTAATTAAGAAACGGTTTTATTTTATATATTGCATTTAGAATATGAATATGTGAAATTTTTTTGACACTACACATTTTTGTGCTTGGTTTCACCATAATAGTGATTTATTTTAGTGGCAACAGCTGTTTGATGAAATGTTTCACCAAATTTTAAGTATAATAAGTTAGTTATAAGTTAAAATAAGTAAGTTAAGTTGTATAAGTTAATAAGTTTCAGTAAGTAAGTTAGTTACATAAGTTAATAAATTATAAGTTATATTAAGTTATATAAGTAATGGCAATAAATTATAATAAGTAAGTTAAGTTATAATAAGTTATAATAAGTAAGTTAAGTTATAATAAGTTATATTAAGTAAGTTAAGTTATAATAAGTTGAATTAAGTAATTTACGTTATAATAAAAAAGTTAAGTTAATAAGTTATAAAATTAAGTTATAATAAGCTATATAAGTTTTTCAGTCTAATTTTTTTTCAGTTTCGAAGAATGGTTCGACAGAATACCAAATATATAATGCAATATTTCAACACACAACCGTTGCTAATACTGAGACTCAAATTTTTGGGTGAACCTAGCTACCAAAATCTTAAAAGTAAAACAAAAAAGTCAGTTTTCGATATATTGTAAGGAGAGCTTTATATTTTTTTTATCCCAAATGTGATCACAAATCTAAACTCTCCGATTCATCTGTATTTGAATAAGGTAAGGTAAGGTTCGAATTATCGTCGCACTAGAGCAACACGAGGGCTATTGGCGACGGGCGTCGTATTTTAGAACCACAGTAAAGTGACGAGCCGACACTTGAATAGGCACCCAACGCAACCGTTAAGGTCGACATCGTACGCAGGGTTAGGACTTTGAAAGGTATTTAACGTGCACTCCCTTATACGGGGTATTACTCGTCGGACATTTTTTTGAATGCGCGGGCCGTTTATAGGTCGTCAGTTATTTTGGCGATGCCCGGACCCGAACCTGGGACCTTTCGCATGCTAGGCGAGTGCCTAACCGAGTGGTCTCCCCAGCCCCTCTATATTTGAATAAAGCAGTATCAACTACAATTAAATGCACAGCAAATTCTTTTATATCACCAGACAATAAGCTCCTTGCCAAAAACGCCCGTTGCTGAAACCCCGAGAATAATTACCTATCGCGAGGCCCTAAGTAATTAAGAAACGAAAACTCTGAACGCAACTGTTTTGACTCCTGTAACCCTGCCAACACGCGAATTCTTTCTCTTAAGAGTTCGGGAATTGGGGAGGAGTAAATTAGATCCGCTGACACGAGATAAATTGTGAGGATGAGGAAGAGAGATTCTGTTCGGCATATTACAAAGGAGGGATTAGAGGAGTTTAGAGGAAAAGTAAACCGTTGGGGAGACACAAGATATTGTGTATATATGCTTCGATGCAGGTTTTATTTTTTTTTGGTTCAAAATGAACTATTTAACTATTTATTAAAGTGTAAGTGTAAAGAATTTTTTTGGTTTAAATTGTTTTCATTAAATTATGAAGCACTACAAACATATTTTTAAATACAATTTAACAATTTGTATTATATACAAATTACAGACAAGTGTGTTGATTATATCTAATTGATAAATGTTTCTACAATTTAGCTTCTACTCTGAAAAGGAGTTTCAAATTTGTAGAATTTTTTTTTTCGTAAATAAAACAGATTCACTGAAATAAGTACGTACAGAGAAATAATTTTAAAATTTATGCAAACTTTGTTATAATGTAGAAGTGAAAATACAAGAATTGTGACCGAGTCATTGATGTATTTTTTATAAAAGTCTTCAATGTCACATCTTAAACAACCGAGAAATCTAATTCAAAATGTAATTAATATCTATTTGTATACACTCTTAAAACAAAGGAGTGAAATCCACTCCAATAGTAGAAGTGCATTTTCGACACTAGAAAGGAGTGAATATTAACTCAGACTGAGTTAAAATCATTCGTTTGGAGTGATCCTGTCGGATGTTTAACATACAAAGGATCCACTCCTTTCAGGGAAGTGCATTTTCAAGACTGGAGGTGTGAAAATTAACTAGGACTGAGTTAAAATCGCTCGTTTGTTTTAAGAGTGTACAACAGTATATCGGATACAATAAAATGCACAGCATAGTTATTCTTATTACCAAGACAATAAATGAACCCATCGTATCTTGAACTATCTGCCAAGGACACCCTTTGCTGAGCCCAGAGAATAATTACCTATCGCGAGGCCCTAAGTAATTAAGAAACGAAAACTTAAGAACGCAACTGTTTTGACTCTTGTAACCCTGCCAACACGCGCATTCTTTTATCTTAAGAGTTCGGGGATTGGGAAGGAGTTAATTAGATCCGCTGACACGAGATAAATTGCGAGGATGAGGAAGAGAGATTCTGTTCGGCATATTACAAAGGAGGGATTAGAGGAGTTTAGATGAAAAGTAAAGCGTTGGGGGATACAAGATTGTGTGTGTTCAACCCTTTATCTTTAGTTCTATTTACGACATGTAGATGGCTGTATTGTAGTTCTGATTACCTTATTGCGCATGTGCGTATTATGTGATGACCTACTTAAATCGTTTACTTCAATAAAAGTTAGTTCGTTCAATCTACTCGAATCGTATTGTTGTGCTTTTATAGTCTGCTCTGCTACGCAGTTCCCCAAGTCGGAACATTTATTGGAGGTTCCACCGAGATTATACTGCTGTGTTCATCTGTCGAAGTCAGGCAAGTTAACTTTCTACCTTTACAATGAATACGGATCAACTAGTCAAACTTCGTGGCTACGAGAAGGCCGCCTTGACGCGAATCGAATCTTTTGTAGCTACCGCAAGTTCTTCGACTAGTGTTGCTAATATTAACATGCGACTTAGCAGACTCGAAGACATATTCGCCAAAATCCTGGAATATGATTCGGCACTCGAGGACGACCAATCCGAAATCGATGACCTAGAAAATAGGTACTTTGAAGCAAAAGCTACGTTACAAGGCCTGTTGCAACCGCAAACTCGTTCAACAGAGCTAACCGAAACTCAGCTTCTAAACTCAAGCTTTAGAAGTAATACTGATTTCAAAATGCCGCGTTTAAATATTCCGGTTTTCGACGGAGATTACACGCAATGGCTTCCCTTCAAAGACTTGTACGTGAGCGTCGTTCACCACAACGAATCGCTAACTAACATACAAAAATTTCAATATTTGCTTGGTTTACTTGGTGATGATCCCAAAGCCCTAGTTCGGCACATCCCAGTATCGAGTACTAGTTATGACGAAGCGTGGTCTAAGCTGATCAGTCGTTATGACAAGAAGAAGCAAATAGTCAATTCATTGCTATCTACGTTTTTCAAGCAAAACGCGATAACTACGGTTAATGATAGTAATTTGCGGTCACTAGCTGACACCTCTGAGCAAGTCGTCAGAGGATTGAAATGTGTAGATCAAAACGCTACAAAACCTGATGTGTGGATCATTTACATGCTTTTGAATAAAGTTGATCCTGAAACTAGACGACTGTGGTCGGAAAAGACTGTTGATACAGAATTCCCCACATTCGAAGCCTTCATTGATTTCCTAAATGATAGGTGTTCCGCTTTAGAAAACGCTAAAAGTGACTCAAGTCACAAAGAAGTAAAAGGTACTTCAAGATTTAACCAACTTATTCCAAAGTGTCCTAAGTGCAAAGATTTTCATTATTTATCCAAATGCTCAAGTTTCAAAAATCTTAATGTAGCTGCGCGTAAAGCATTTGTTAGTAAAAGGAATCTTTGTCTTAATTGTTTTTCGGATAAACATGTAGCAAGAACGTGTCATTCCACATTTACTTGTAAATTATGTAATCGTAAGCACCATTCTCTTTTACATGACGAGAGCTTGGGTCTAAACTATGCTCGGGCCGCAGAAGATCGGGAAGAAAGTCCGCAGTCTTCCGCCACCCGCCAGCCCGCAGTGGAGCAGCAACCTTCGGCGATTCCCCGCTCGTCCGAAGAGGATCATCCAAATTTGGCAAGCCACTACTGTTCGTCAACACAGAACCAACCAGATGGCGAATCAACATCGAATCTCATCCGCTGTGATACTACGGTAAAGTCAATCAGCCAATCTTCAGCATTGCTGCCAACTGCTGTAGCCTTAGTTCAAGACACTACAGGTAACCTTATTGACATTAGAATGCTCATGGATTCGGGTTCGCAAGCATGTTTCGTTGCTGAATCTTTTGTCAAGAAACATTCTCTAGTTTATGACTCTAAACCTAGATATTCAGTAACTGGTATTTCAAGCACCACACCAATCACTACTTTAGGCAGTATGAACTTGTGCTTGATTTCTAAACACGATAAAGATGTTAAAATTTACATCACCGCATTTATTCTAAAAAGGTTGATACCCCCTCAACCATCCCGTGTGATTACATTTGACGATCGTGACTTACTAGCTGGCTTACCTTTGGCTGATAGTAACTTCGACAAACCAAACGAAATTGATCTGATTTTAGGAGTAGATCAGTTTTTCTACATTATGCTACCTGGCCAAGTTTTAAGTTCAGATGGAAAACCCCTAGCCCAGAACTCTCGCTTGGGATGGATTGTGTCGGGAAATGTCAATAATAATGCGTTAGTAAGCTATACACTTGTAAACTTAAATCTTCACGAAGATTTAAAACGTTTTTGGGAAATTGAATCTGTCCCTGATAATAAAACAAAAGAATTGACCCCAGAAGAGCAGTTTTGCGAAAACCATTTCGTTTCAAATTACTTGATCAATTCAGAAGGAAGATTTGAGCTTAAGCTTCCCTTTTTTAAAATAGACTTGCAACTGGGTAATTCTTATAATGCAGCTCTTTCACGCTTAAAATCAATTGAAAGAAAATTTCTTAAATACCCCGATGTCGGTAATCAGTATAAACAATTTATGCGTGAATATTTGGAATTGGGGCATATGAAACTTGCTAATGATCATTCAGACCTCATTCCCGATCATAGCAAATTTTACCTCCCACACCATTGTGTCTTGAAGGATTCCACCACGACAAAACAGCGTACGGTTTTTGATGGATCTTGCAAAACCGAAGGTTCGGTGTCCTTAAACGAAAAATTAGGTGTCGGAGCAAAACAACAACGGGATATACTTGACATTTTGCTAAATTTTCGAATGCAAAAAATAGCAATAACATCGGACGTTGCCAAAATGTATCGTCAAGTAATGATCAATGAGCTTGATCAAACATATCAACGAATTCTGTGGAGGTTCGATAGTTCTAAGCCTGTCCAAGAATACAAACTTACAACAGTTACTTATGGCCTTTCATGCTCTTCCTTTCTGGCAACTAGGTGTCTAACACAAATAGCCCTGGATGCTTCGAAAGAATTCCCTGTGGCCTCGAAGGTAATAACAGACTGTTTTTTTATGGATGATCTTTTGTTGAGCATAGACACTCCAGAAGCCGCAGCTCTGGTCTGCAACCAGGTTTCATCTCTACTCAGCCAACGGGGATTCGAGCTTCGAAAGTGGAGAACCAATTCAGCGGAAGTTCTCAATTCGCTGAACCTAGAAGATACAGAAAGTAACTTTCGAATCCACAGCCAAACCGCTTCCAAAGTTCTAGGTTTGAACTGGAATACTCAAAATGACGTTTTTAACTTTACTCCTCATCTTGAGATAAATCCCCCTCTAACAAAGCGCAAAGTTCTATCCAATTCTGCTCAAATATTCGATCCACTGGGATTAATTAGCCCCTGCGTAATTTGGATTAAGATATTCTATCAAAAGTTATGGTTGGTTAAATGTGATTGGGATAGTGACTTGCCGGAATACTTAATCAGTGAATGGAATGAATTTCAAGCTAATTTCAATTTAATTGAAACCATTAAAATCCCCAGATGCGTTTCCACTACTATGGCAAACATCTCACTGCATTGCTTTTGTGACGCAAGTTTACAAGCATACTCAGCTTGCATTTACATCAGGGAAGAATGCTCAAACAATGTGACTTCTAACCTGTTAGTAGCCAAAACAAAGGTAGCGCCTATTTCTCAAATCTCAGTGCCACGTTTGGAACTATTAAGCGCTTCGTTACTGGCATCTCTTGTGAAATACGTGTTGCAAGCCCTTGGTTTAGAGGCAACCCAAACCCCTGTATACGCTTGGACTGACTCTAAAATCGTCCTAGCTTGGCTTTCGTCTCATCCAAGGCGCTGGAAAACATTCGTCGCCAATAGAACATCGAAAATCTTGGGATCATTACCAAGCGTTGTTTGGCAGTACATACCTTCTAAAGAAAACCCCGCCGATATTGCCTCCCGCGGTATTCTACCTCAACATTTGGTCGATTGCGAACTTTGGTGGCACGGACCAAACTTTCTACTTCAAAATCCAAGCTACTGGCCACAAGAAAACAAAGTTCTCGATCAAATTGACCCAAAGGTGCTCGAACAAAGAAGTGATCCACTCTTTTCGGGAGCATCTACAGTCAACGCAACCCTAGAGAACATTTTCGAAAGACATTCTTCTTTGGCAAAAATAATTCGTATACTGGCATATTGCAGACGTTTTATTTCAAAATGCAAAAGGGCTGTTCGCGAATGTAAGCGAAATTACGAGGCGTCTTTATCTCTGGCAGAGGTAACTGAGGTAATGAATATCTTGTTTCGTTGGGTACAAGAAACTGCAGATGAAATGGATCGTCTAGAAGCCAATAAACCCCTATCACCAAGAAGTAAAATTATTTCCTTGCATCCCTTCTTGGACCAGGGTGTTTTACGGGCAGGAGGGCGTCTGAAAAGGTCTGATTTGCCGTTTGGATCAAAACATCCCATCCTACTGCCAGAGAAACACAAAATCAGTGCTTTAATAATTCAAGAAGCACACATCGCAAATTTGCACGCCGGACCAACACTTCTGGCACACATTCTAAAACAAACCTACTGGATTGTGGGTGCAAAAAGACTAATCCGTAAACTAATAAATAAATGCATAGTTTGTTGCAGGTACCGTTCTAAACCAGTTCAGCAGCAGATGGGAGATCTGCCTAAGGCTAGACTCGAGATTGGCAGAGCCTTCACCAATTGTGGCTGTGACTTCACTGGAGCTATCGAAGTAAAATTTCATAAAGGCCGTGGGCACAAAACAACCAAGTCCTACATCGCCTTATTCGTTTGCCTCGCAACAAAAGCGTTACATCTTGAGTTAGTGGGTGATCTAACTGCTGACTCTTTCATTTCGGCCCTTAAAAGGTTTAGCGCGCGGCGCGGTTGCCCTTCTAACATCTATTGCGACAATGGTACAAACTTCATTGGGGCACGCCGTAAAATTGACGAAATGCAGAAATTCGCTGAGCAAATTCCACAAGACTCAAAAATGACGCATTTTTTCAATACTCATGAAATAATGTGGCATTTTATTCCACCTTCCTCTCCCCACTTCGGTGGTATTTGGGAAGCAGGTGTGAAGTCTGTGAAATTTCATATCAAAAGATCTATAGGCAACAATAAGTTGACTTTCGAAGAGTTGAGCACATTACTGTGCCAAATTGAGGCAATTCTCAACTCACGACCTCTGGTCCCTTCAGATGACCTAGATTCATTAAATGCACTAACCCCTTCTCATTTTCTGATAGGTCAAAACTTAAGCTTCCTTCCAGATGATGCAGTTGATGCAGAAGTTGCACCTCGTACTAGATGGCAGATGCTGCAAACTATACGCAGGAGCTTCTGGAAGAGATGGAGGGGAGAATACCTGCACTCTCTCCAGCAAAGATCCAAGTGGAGAGGTGCCAAGGAAAACCTAGAAGTTGGTGACTTAGTATTGTTGAAGGAGCCTAACCAACCCCCAGCAACTTGGCCTCTAGGTCTAGTTCAAGACGTGCATCCCGGCCAAGATCAACTAGTGCGAGTAGTCACTGTAAAAACAATCAATGGACTTTTCAAAAGAAACATTTCTAAATTAATTTTGTTAAATTAATTGGGCAGGAGTTATGTTCAACCCTTTATCTTTAGTTCTATTTACGACATGTAGATGGCTGTATTGTAGTTCTGATTACCTTATTGCGCATGTGCGTATTATGTGATGACCTACTTAAATCGTTTACTTCAATAAAAGTTAGTTCGTTCAATCTACTCGAATCGTATTGTTGTGCTTTTATAGTCTGCTCTGCTACGCAGTTCCCCAAGTCGGAACAGTGTGTATGCTTCGATGTAGTTTTTTT
This sequence comes from Hylyphantes graminicola, assembly GCA_023701765.1. Classification (NCBI taxonomy): domain Eukaryota; kingdom Metazoa; phylum Arthropoda; class Arachnida; order Araneae; family Linyphiidae; genus Hylyphantes; species Hylyphantes graminicola. Next base: position 9,437,655 of record CM043113.1, read on the forward strand.
TGTTCAAAACGGACTATTTTGCAAATTAAGAAAGTGTAAGGTGTATTTATTGATTTAATTGTTTTTATTAATTTATGGAGTTCTACAAACATATTTTTAAATGCTATTAAAGAATTTATATTATATACAAATTGCAGACAAGTGTCTTAAATATATACAATTAATTACGACTGTAAAAATTAGCATCTACTGCAAAAAATTGTCTTAAAATTATTGAAATTTTTTTTGCGTAAATAAAACAGATTCACCGAAGTAAGTAAATAAAGAGAAAATAATTTGAAAATGTATGCAAACACTTGTTATAATGTAGCCAATTCAATCTATTTCATTACAGAATTCAATGATTGAAACTCTGTTTTCAAAGCTTCTTTTCTGTGAAAGTCTTCAATTTTGCATCTGAAATAACTTAGAAATATAATTACAAATATTTAATTAAACTCTATTTGAATGCAACTGCCAAAAATAGTCTTAAAATTGCAGAACAATTTTTTTAGGAAAATAAAACAGATCCACCGAAATAAGTACATAAGCAGAAAATAATTTTTAAATTTATGCAAACTCTTTGTTATAATGTAGAAGTGAAATTACAAGAATTGTGACCAAGTCATTGGTGTACTTTTCATAAAAAACTTCAATTTCACATCTTAAATAACTGAGAAATGTAGTTCAAAATCTCAAATTAATAGCTATATGTATACAACATTGTCGAATACAATAAAATGCACAGCATATTCTTTTTAAATACCGGACAATAAATGAACCCATTGTATCTCGAACTCTCTGCCAAAAACGCCCGTTGCTGAAACCCCGAGAATAATTACCTATCGCGAGGCCCTAAGTAATTAAGAAACGAAAACTCTGAACGCAACTGTTTTGACTCTTGTAACCCTGCCAACACGCGCATTCTTTCTCTTAAGAGTTCGGGGATTGGGGAGGAGTTAATTAGATCCGCTGACACGAGATAAATTGTAAGGATGAGGAAGAGAGATTCTGTTCGGCATATTACAAAGGAGGGATTAGTAGGAGTTTAGATGAAAAGTAAACCGTTGGGGGGAATTGAAGGTGGTGTATACAATTTGTTATACCTTTATTTATTTTTTCGATATTCAAAATGAGCTATTTAGCTGTTTAGGAAAAAGTAAGGTAAAATTTTTTTGAATTGTTCATTCTTATTTACAGAGTTTGTTTCTGCAAAAAGTTTTTTTTAATTATATTTTTAAGACTTTTCAGTACATGCACATTGCTAGCAAGTCTTGAAGAAATCTACTTGATATTAGCCACAATGTTATTTGGTTTCTAATTGTATTTAAATTTTTTGAATTGATGAATTTTTTTAATTTCTTTTTTAATGAGAAAAATCATATGATGAGTTAAAATAAGAAACTATATTCATTCATTTTAATACATAAACTGAAATTAGTATCTATCAAGCATAAAATTTCCACTCCCTCCCCCAATTCCCCCATAATTTTTTTTTTATTTCGTAAAAGAATGTACCTGTGATTACTTGAATGAAATTTCGTTTCCACCACATAAAGTTATAGACAAAAAAAATTATAATCTAAAACTGTGACAAAAAAAAATTAAACTTGAAGATTTAGACAAACGTAATACATTTTATTAAAACAATAAATGTGTAAAATTTTTGCAGGAGTGAAAATGCTATAATTTTATAGGCTGATGTTTATAGATTAAAAATTATAATTTCGTTTTATCATCTCCGTAATACATGCTAATAAACCTCTCTAATTCCCTCTAAATCCTTCAACAAAAATTAAAGGTAATTTTGTAGAACTCTATCTAAAAATATCAAATGAAATGATAAACAATGAAGAATAAAGCTCCATATCAAGTGTGTATTTCATTATTTAAGATTGCTAAATACATTATTTTAATATTAGAAAATAATGTTACTATTTTAGTTCTTCTTTATACCTTTTACTCACACAAAGAAGAAAAATATTCACAAAAAGAATATTTCTTGAATGAAACTTGAAGTTCGATATTTTTAACGCTGAATTATCAAAGGAACATCTCTTACATTTCGCCCACGGTTAATTTCAACTCTGCTCCAACCATTTTTCTGTTAAAAATAAATGATATAAAGAAAAATGTTTTGCAGTTTCATGCTACGAAATTCCGGAAAAAGAATATAAAATAAAGAAAACAGATAAATGCTAGAAGAATTTTTTAAAACTTAGTTTTAGGTGGCAATTACAAATATAAAGGAAAGTATGTGCAAAGAACTAAAATTAACTTAATAAATTTTCTTTCGTGATGTAATTATAGTACTTCAAAGGAAAATATGGTTGTCACCAATTTAAATAAATGTATTATGTTGCATTAAGGAGATTTGCTTTCATGTTGGAAATGAAAAAACTATATGACTAAATAAAGTTACATATTAAAGTGATACCTCTTTTTTGTATTTGAAGTAATTTAAGTTCATCAGAAATATAACTAATAACCATTATTCAAAGAAATATGCATTTTACCTAACTAGTGTTTATTTAAAAGATAAAAACTAAGGATATGCACTCTTAAAACAAACGAGTGATTTTAACTCAGTGTAATTTTCACTCATTCCAGTGTAGAAAATGCACTTCCCCTATTGGAGTGGATTTTCAAGTCAAACCTCCGACAGGATTACTCCAATCGAGTGATTTAACTTCATCTGAGTTAATTTTAACTCAGTCTGAGTTAATTTACACTCTTTTTTTAAAAATGCTTTTCTCATATAGGAGTGGATTTCACTCTTTTGTTTTAAGAGTGTGCGACAACAAATGTGAATTTTCTTTCATTTTTCTTATAATTAAAGTAGCTTTTAGAAACAATGGCCAATAAGAAATAGAAATTTTACAACATAAATTATGTATCATAATAATCGTTTCCATACACTCTTAAAACAAACGAGTGAAATCCACTCCAGTAGGAGAAGTGCATTTTCGACACTGGAAATTAGTGAATATTAAATCAGACTGAGTTAAAATCACTCGTTTGGAGTGATCCTGTCGGAGGTTTAAAACACAAAGGATCCACTCCAAGAGGAGAAGCGCATTTTCCCCAGACTGGAGGAGTGAAAATTACTCAGACTGAGTTAAAATCGCTCGTTCGTTTTAAGAGTGTATAATATATTTTAGACACATCAAATTATTTTTGATTTAACAATTGAACACTACGGCAACTTAAGAAACAAAAAATTATACTCAAAGTTAAATAAAAAAATTGATTTGTAATTCAATATTGTTCCTCAGTTTAGCAAAGAAGACTTATCCATTGTTTATTCTTAATTTATAATTTTAACTGATGAATTACTATAATATTGTGATCAGATCAAATTATTTCTGATTCAACAATTGAACACTGCTGCAACTAACGAAACAGACAAAATAAATAAAATCAAAGTTAAAGCAAAAAATTGAATTGTATTTCAGTATTGTACCTCAGTTTAACAGAGAAGAAGAATCAGCTAATGTTTATTCTTAATTTATAATTTTAACCGATGAATTATTTTCAGAAATATAACTAATTACCATTATTCAAAAGTAATATTCATTGTACCTGACTGGTACTAGTTAAGCAAAATACTTAACCCCGCAAAACTCATAATAAACTAATTATATTCGACAATGAATGTGAATTCTTGTTATTTTTTCTTATATTTAAAGTAACTTTTAGAAACAATAGCCAAAAAAAGTTGGATTTTTAAAATATAACGTATGTATCGTATTTACCGTTTCCACTAAATGTATTTTACACATATCAAGCAATATCTGATTTAATAATTGAACACTACGGAAATTAATGAAACAAACATAAACAAACTCATAGTTAAAATAAACTCATAGTTAAAGCAAAAAAAATGTAGTTGCTTTTCAGTATTGTACCTCAGTATTGTACAGGGAAGACTTAGCTAATGTTTATTCTTAATTTATAATTTTAACCGATGAATTATTATAGAAATGTGAAAAATTGGCTGAAACAGATGGTGTTTAAAGAATATTAAACGAAGATAGAGTGGATGTGTAAGTTTGGAAAGATTAATACCGATCTTGAAAAATTATCAAGCATAAATTTAAATATTTGCTTGGAAAAATAGATTATGTGCAAGTTTAAATATTTGTTTAAGCTATTTTAATATAAAACTTTCTCACTGCTTATTTTGCAAAATTAAGTTAAAAGTAGGTTGTGGTTTTTCAATTAATTTAGCTGAACTTTTTTACAGAATTATTTAAAAAAAACTTGAAATTGAATGAAATTCCTTTTTTACTATAAATTCAAACCAAATAAAAGAAAAACCTACGACGAGCCAGTTAAAAATTAAAGTAAACACTTTATTATTTTGATTTAAAGCGTTTAAAAACTATTTATGGCACAGCCAATAAATTCTTGTTATTTGTACATTTTGAAAAAGCTTATTAAAACTTATTCTATTTATTCTCATTTCAGATACACGGTTTTACTAAACACATAATCATATTTCGTAGTTTAGCAAATCGGCCAACTTTTTTCTACATGAAACAACTGAAATCAAACCATTAGGTTCTTTGATTACATATGTAATAAAACAACATACATCACACATGAGAGTATAATTCTTATTTAGTTAATCTAGAAATAAAGAAGTATTGGACATCCAAAGATTGGTTTATTGTAAAGAAAGCATATTTTAGAGTTTGTAATTAAGAAAGAACTGAATGTTAAGAATATTATAGAGATTTCTGTGGTTAATGTTATAACTAAATATACATTCTTACGATACATGACACATATTTATCCAAAACTGTATGTAGCATTTAAACAAATAATTAAGCTTAAAAAGTTAATTATTATGTGAATATTTTCATACGCAACAATTGCGGTAATTTCCACCGTACTTACGGCACCAAATGATAGCAGGGTAATAAATTAAGTGAATTGGATCTTTCACATGTGGTGGAAGTTAAAGCCGTACTAACGGCTTAACCTGCAGTTTTCAATCAGGTAGAGGTTAGGTTAGGTTTGAATTATCGTCGCACTAGAGCTACACGAGGGCTATTGGCGACGGGCGTCGTATTTTAGAGCCACAGTCAGGTGACGAGCCAGCACCTGAATAGGCACCCAACGCAACCGTTATCAATCAGGTAGAGACAATGTTGAGGAAATTATGATATGCTGAAAAATTTACTGTAAAATGAGTTGGCTATACTACTTGGACATCATAGTAGTAGCGTTTGGCATTGTTGCTACTTATTAAAAAAATTCCCAAGTAAAACCCTAACTGCGCTTTTATATATAGCTTATTTGTTTGAAGATGTTTCAAGAGTGTATGGATTTCGATGCAAATTGTCTTATTGATTCAATAATAAATTTGTAGCTTTTTATTGCTCCTCAAAATATTGAGTTGAAAAAGAGTATTTAACACAAAAAGAAAAAGTATTTGAGATCGTTGTTTCCGTTTAAAATCTTTGTATACTTTTTCAGTTGATCGTGCAAATGCAGGGTAGGGTTAGGTGAAGGTACATATATTTTCCGGCTTGTGCGCTTGATCAGAGACCCGCTTATAAATCTTCGTCAAGTAAGACAGATACAAAAAGAATATTTACTGTCACAGAGAAAGAAAGTACACCCAGGGAGAAGCCGGGAATCGAGCCCGTCCCCGGTACAGTGCGCAGACTGTAAACATAGGCGGCTATTTTAACCACTCACCCCTGCCCCTCGTATAAATGTACATAGACACCAAAAAATAACCCTGCAAATCATGTAAAATTATCGAGTAGAAATGTATATGGCAATTCTATATCTACCTAAAAATCTAATCATGTGGAAAAACACACACACATGCATTTAACTATAAATTTAAATCTAATAGCATACACAAATAAGAATCAAACGTATATAATAAAGTAATTTGAAATATTTTTATAAGTTAATATACAATTAAATACATATATTATCATAAATACAGAATTTTTTATGTCATCTTTGACATGTAATTTTACAAATATTTAAAATTTTCTAGCTTTCATAAGAAACCGCATGCCAGCTTTCAACTATACATAAAAGTAAACGAAATACATAAATAAAATTTGAACATATGCGAAATATCTAATTTAAATCCACATCCAGTTATTATATGAACGAGCAATTACATTATTACCATAAAAAACATTACATATTTTCATTAAACTAAGACGTATAGCTTACAAAACAGTAGTTTTTTTCTCTCTTTCAATTCGCCAAAAAATCTAAAAGCTCGCTTTCAAAAGTCTTTCCTGGGCTTACTCAAGAGGGTTTTACAAAACTACGCGACCAGCAGTCTTTTGTTTACTTAAAACAAAAGGATTGAAGAAAGCCTCATTTCCGTATATTTTTTCCCATCCTCAAAGAACGCTCTTTGCTAGATGGGAATGATAGGGAGTAGAACGTAATTGTGCATACCACCAGTTCTTAAGGGGATACGGTACCCAGAAATTGGTCAAAATATCGATTTCTCAGTTTTTACTTCGTGTTTATCAACAGTAATATTTTTAACATTTACTGAAAGTTTCGTAATGATATCTTTTTTAGAAAAATATTTTCTGGAGTCATTCCTATAAGTTTGAATACGTATTTCGTCTGCTTCCAACCTTTTTTTCTTGGTTTCGCGCTTTTCATTTTTTTTGTAAACCCCTAAGGCTTTTTTTGCTAAGAGTTTTGACATTTTTAACCTGTGCGTTCTTAGATAAATGGTTCACAAAATTGTGCATGGAATAAGGTCTATTATGAATAGTTTTTTTTTAAATGTTGAATTCAATAATTTGAAATTTTTCTGTAATTTTTTGAGATTCTTAATATAAATGCATGTTACATTTTAACTGTAGCTCACATTTTAAAACGTCGCTGTGCATTCCACCAGTTCTTAACTTATATAATCGATGCAGTGTGTACTAAAAACAAACTAAACTCCTGGGCGCAACAGCCCATTACTGGGCCAATGTCTGCTGTTCCCAATTTAGCTTTCGTGACCTATGAGCTTTGTGGCGCTGTACGGTACATATATATATATATCCCGGTAAGGTGGTCAGCCTCACGTGGAACCCTCAGTGTTTACTGTTTTTTGTTAATAATTAACACATACCCTGCTCTACTAGTAATTATTATTAATAAGAAAATGCAGTTATGCAATAGGTACTGGAAAGCCAGTCAAAGAGGATCGCGAGTAAACATGATGGAATGTTTCAACTTTCAAATTTGAACAAGAAGTCCATTTTGCAGTGGATTCCAGCACACGTTGGTATCGACGGAACCGAGTATGCTGATATTCTGGCAAAATAAGCAAGAAAGCTCAATAATTACTTTCTTCTACAAATCACTCTTAATGACATCAGCTCTGTGGCCAAGCAAAATTTAACAGCAGAAGTGTTAAAATTAAACACCAAATCTGCGAATTAAACACCAATAGAGTAACTGCGACCGCCCTAACTAGATTAAGAACAGGTTACTTCAAAGGAATGGAAATCCAAAAAGATAGAACTAGGAAATACTCCAGCTGCAGAAACTGCCCCGACTCGGAACTGGATCCAAAACACATTTTCTCTTGCCAGCCATCCTGGTAAAATGGGCGCAAATCACCATAACTCTCCCTACGAAGACCTTTATAAGGACAATACTCTCCAGATTTCTGAAGCCGTCTATGAGACCTTTGGTCCCAAATAATCTTTATCCATGGATACACTCTCAGAAATAACACTTTCATTTTTGACGATTCATGAATCCTCAAGCCTCATTTCGTTAATTTTGAGGATTGTTTCGTCAAACTATCACGTGACTTGAGTAAACGCGAATCCTCACTTTTACGATCGTGATTTGACGATTCTGTATCTTGATTTTGAGGAAACTGAATCTCATTGTTGTACTCACATGCTCAAAAATGACGAAATATTTCTTTAAATTAGACGACATTCAAATCCTCATAAAAATGAAGATTCAAATTTCCTCACTTTGAGGAAACGAAAACTCGGAGCATTTGCCAGTAATGGAATCGTCAAAATTAAGGAAAATTTCGTCGTTTTAGAGCATTCATTTTTAGGAGTGTACGACATCATCATCAAGAAAATTCAGTAATACAACAGGTATTGGAATGCTTTATAATAAATTGTGTTTTACAAATGAACGGAAGCATCGAATTATTGTCAAAAGGTTCGTAAATCGCTACTTATTCAAAACATATAATTTTCTTTCAAACTACTGTGTTATATTAAAGAAATAAATGTGTATAGCCAAGAAAATATATTATTTAAAAGAAATTTAATCAAGAAATAAATTCCCCCTTTTCAAAATCCAATTCAACAACAATATGGATGACAAAACTTGCATATTTGTCAAAAACTCATGGCATTGTTTGTTGCGAAATTTTATCAATTTTAATAATATTACGAACTAGCAGTATGGTCCCGCCTTACTGGGAACCCGTTAACTTCGTATTGCTTAATTTTAGAGGCATGCTTACTTGTGAAAATACACTCAAAATGAAAACAAAATTAAATTCGTGTTGGCGCATGCACACTTAAAAAAGCAAACACTAATAGAGGATGAAGCAGCCTTAGGGCGAGCGCATATCTCAACCAAACTCAATCAATCAAACTAATAGAGGATGGCGTCAAGTCCCCGTTTCGGCCCGGTCCATGTATTTTCAAGCCCTGTTATGGTCCCGCAATTCCACGTGGATGACGTTTTTTTTAAAACTAATTATATTAATTAAAAATCACAATCAAATATGAAAAAAATTAAGCCTTCAGGTGCACACGTAGGTACTAAAAGGAACCTATATTAAAAATTTTGAATTTTTTAGAGCAGTCTAAGTAGGTTTTTTGCGATCCACAGACATACACACACAGACAGACACACAGACAGACTCTTTCTTTTATTATTATAGATTACCATTAAGATATAGCATTATGTCATTTCAAATTATGGAAATTAACATCAATCGTCATTTTATGTGCCTTTTGAAATAATGGTGAATGTCTTAAGGATTTATTACTCAAATTTATTTTACAATTTATTATATAAGAATATTTATTTTTAATAGAATTGACAAATAAACAGAATCGACCACACAACATCAAAAATATGTGTTTCCTTTTAATAAACCGAATTGCACACAGAGTTCCTTATTAGTAACATTTTGTATTATTTCTTTAAAACTTACTAAAAAAGGTTCCATGGTACTCCAATAAACGTTAATTTAAATTGAGAATGCATTTCCATTTGTTAACAATTACAAATGGATTTTAAAAAGTAAAATTTACTGACTTTACTTGACAAAAATTTCTTACAAAATTAAATGACTTAACAATTGTCAAGTCATTTAATTTTGGAATGGGCTACTTACAATGCATAAAAAACAAATGATTTTTTAAAACTATTTCAATCTAACCTAATTTTCATTTTTCTGAGAGTAGTGAAGCTCTATTTTTTGTATGCAACTTAAAACTAATTTCAATGGGCGGTTTCTTTTGCCATTTTCTATTACATTCAAGCTTAAACACAATTTGTAGAAACAATACAAAAAAAATTGAGTCTGGAAAAACGGATATTCAAGCTGTACAAGCAAATTAAAACAACAATACAAAAAAATTAAACCTTGGGAAAATTAAATGACGCTTAGAATACATAGTGTTCCTCAAAAGAAACGTATGAAACGTTTCACTACTTTGCAACGTGTATTATTGCGAAAAGGAAACCATTTTGAAGAAAGAAAGAAAAAAAAATCTGGAAGTTTTCCTGTATGTATAATGGGTTGCCAACACCAAAGGAATATTTTTTGTTCGAATCTCGAGAATTTGCAGGAACAACTGAGGCAGAAGTTAGGGCCGTTTTTACCATTTATTTATTTCATATCACGTGGAGGATGTTGCAAAAGTACGAGTTTTTTTAGGAATATTTATCCATTTGTGTGTTTAGGCTTGGATGACACGGACATCTGTCTTGGCGCATTGGAAATGATTGCCGAAATCTTTCTTTTTATGTCTAAAAGTTGTAGTTTTAGGTTATTTTTATCTACGTAACGAATGTAAGTTCGGAAGGTTTTTTTTCTTCTATAGTTGAAGTTGTGCCGTAGTTTTGTGTGTTTACTATAAAAGGTGAAATATTTAGTTGGATGATATTAGATGCTTTTATTAAAATTATTGTTATCAGGGTCATTTTTCAGAAAAATATTCATTCGGAATAATTAATTTCGCATAAATGTGTCATCAACTAAAACGCAAAATTTTATTTCATTCATAAAAGACTGGTTTTGTTTGCTTAAAGTTAGTAGTACAATTATGAATTAATTTTGTTTTTTTATATATTAAAAGTAAAGTTAAATTTTTAGATAAATGGTTTGCAAGATCTGTTTATGAGATACATTACTTTCAGCATCAGTTACTGTTTTTAGCGATATACTTTCACCATTTCACGATATTTCAATGCATTCTCAGATTTTCCTTATTCCTTATTGAGGTATCACCCCAATCGCACTGTTAATTAGTAAAGTTGAACTTCATTGCTACCAAAGAAAGTTTCATTAAAGATTTTAAAAAATGCATACAAGTAAAAGAAATAGAAGTATTGAATTCTTCACTATTTTAGTAAAACTATTTAGCTACAGTGAATAGTCAAGATATTCCACTCCCATCGATGAAATGTAAATGGAAAAAAAAAATATTAGGACGTTACTAATTTACGTTTAATGAAATTAAATTTGTGATTCAGGAAGTTTGCTTTAATCATTCTTCCAATATTAGGTATTACTAGTTTAAACTTTAATAAATTTTAAGGCAGCAAAGGTGATATGATTTAGATTTTTGGTTGCACAAAAAAGTGTTCTTCTTCCCAACACGTTTAATCCAAAATCCAACTTTAAATAAAAAATTACTTTTTTTCATACCAATAGCATTTCTTTTTTAAGTAAAAGTAAAACGCGATCATTACACTTTACCACCTAAATAATGACCCTTAACTAAAATAAAAATTGTCGAAACTATACACTAAACTGGAGTTTTCTTTTCCCACTGAATTTTCGCAATCTTCTACAATCAAATAGCTAAATGTAAAACAAAGTCGTATCCGTCAGGAGAATTTCCCTTACGTTTATTCCTTTTATGTTTAAGTTTAATAAGAGACTTGTGCGGAAACCCCTCTAAAGACTTAACCCTTTAATGCATTCGACAATTCAATTGATTTATCATCAGAGATTTTATTCCCGAACAAAGCTATCAGCAGCGCCCTCATCCGGCTAGTTGAACGATGATTCTAACTACTGTCATTAAGTATCGATATCACTTCTAGCCCTCCACTGATATAAGTCTTTATATACATCGATGTGGCACTGTGGTGACTGAAGCGAAGGGGAAGTATGCCAATCCCAACTATGGAACTAATCTCCTTGCCTACCTAACTTGGGTAAAAACAAAGATTAAAAAGGTTGAGGGAAAAGCTCAGTTGGTCTTGAAATCTCTTGTAATGTAAGATTTACATACAAAAGGACCTGAATACAATTTAACCAAAATACACCTTTTATTCGGATAAAATTGCCAAATTTTCTCAAATAATATTCAAATCTGTTAAACCTTATACTAAATTAATGTTTTAAACATGTTTTCTGGATGGATTCACAAATAATTTATGGAACTCTTCACATGCGCGGAAGGATCTTCTCCACAGAATTATTTCTATTTAACCGACTTAGGTTGACAAGAAGTGTAGAGACTAATCATACTTGAAAGAACAGAGCAATAGCATTTTTTTAAAAATAAGGTTTTTACATGGTTATTTAAGCAATTTATCACTGCCCCTCTTATCCAGCGACTTGATTAATTCGCTGAATGGGCTTCTCTAGGAGAAGTCAGACTTCCTCGTCTTACGGGTTCTCAACGCTTTTTTTCAAGAAACCATTACAAGTGACTATATACCAATCAAGCTCAAAGAACAGAGCAACAACATTTTTTTTTTATAAATAAGTATTTTATATGGTTATTTAAACAATTTCCCCTCTTCTCCAGCGACTTGCATAAATTACGAATTGGGCGCCGTCTAAGAGTAGAAGTTAGACTTCCACCCTCTTACGTGTTCTCAAAGCTTTGTGCAAAAGGAAGCTTCTGCACTTCTCCTGCCTTGCAGTACTTTGCCCTGAAGGCATATGGCAGCAATAATTTCTGACTATTAGTACTGCTTGATTGACTATTATTTATTGTAATTATTCGAAGAATATAAAGTATTTTGATTATTATTTTGCTCTACAGATCAACATTAAATCTAAGTAAATAATTGTGTGAATGTGATACATTTGAATTATAAATTTAATTTATTTGCTTGCATTCATTGTAACTTTTTCATGACTTATTACATAAAAAAATTTTAATGGATAATAAATAATGTGTGACATTTTAATTATTACTAGCAAATTTATACCCGTACTTCGCACGGATTAAAAAAAATTCAAATCGATCCAAGTATGTGTACCATATAACCTGTTTTAACCCTTTCGCTATGAAGGATATTTGCTTCCTCGTAGTATTTGATAGGAATAACATTATCGAATCCTTAGTTGTTCGGGCGTTTTGGGGCGCTTCAGTAAGGAAAGGAATAAAATCATAAACTTAAGTTATTCTTCCCGCTCGTTTTCGAGTAGGAAATCCCGTTTCATTGTTTTAAAATTCCAAAATCAAAAATACGGTGTAAAATGCACTCATAAATGGCATCACAATTCCCTCATAAATAAATATCGTCACCTGACTGTGGTTCTAAAATACGACGCCCGTCGCCAATAGCCCTCGTGCAGCTCTAGAGCGACGTTAATTCAAAACCAAAACCAAAAAAAAAAAAAACCATAAATAAATAAAACCTTTTAACTCTTTTGGCGCGTTTTGGGAAAAAATTTGGCGAGAAAATAGATATAGCTACAAACACACCATTATACAGCTCTAACACAATGACCTTAGCACAACCAGCCAGCTTATAAATAAGTTTTAAAAACATTTTGCCCATTGGGCGAATTTTAATACATAATTTGGCGAGATTGGCAACATAGTTGGCGAAAAAATAAAGAATAAAACCCTGATATGCAGCAGTAGTGCGATGGCCTTTATTAACCATCATAGTTCAGTAATAGCTTAACAAACATTGCGCCCATTTGGCGAGATTGGCAACGTATTTGGCGAAAAAATAAAGACATAAAATCTTATTTTCAAATGATGAATTTAGTTTCTGTAAGTAATGGCAACACAAAAATAAACATTTTAAACTTCATTTTTATTATTACCAGCGGGTGACCGAGCTCTGCTCGGAGAAAATAGGTATCGAAGCTAACTCGAAGATTTAAATTTTCAATTGTGATTTATCAAAACAATCATACCATAAGAAAATTTGTGAAACCATTGGTGAAAAGATAACCGATTAAAGTTTATGTGACCAGATTTTCAAAATCAAAAAGTGGGACACTCCATCACCCCCTCCCGCCCCCCGGTGTATTTTTTAAGTATTTTTTTAAGCACATAGTAGTCCCTTCACACAATGACACACTTGGTATAAGAAAGATAAGGAAGGCGCGTTCAACAGCAGCAGTGGCTCCAGGCAAACAGAAACCATGCTCCACCAATTTGTAGATGACTTTATAGCTTCATTTAACAATTTCTAAAGACGTCATAGCGTTTTACAAAGATTATTCATAAAAAAAAGTCTATTTTATTTACAATTTCCTCGTTTTTCGGGACTTTGCGGGACTTTTACAAAAAAGCGGGACTGTCCAGCCAAAAGCGGGACGTCTGGTCACATTAGTTAAAGTGCACCATTGTAAACAAAGTTAGAGTTTGGAAAAGGGAACTATTCTATACAAAGGTAAAGTTTTGAAAGTCATAGGAAATGAAATGTAATCGATAATTGGCGTTTCGTTGAAAAGCAACAAAAATGTCGAAATGTGGTAAACATTCCATTTCATACTTCATTCAACTCGATAGGTATAGCAACCATATGTTAAATTTTCAAGATCGCCAAAAATCGCCAATGAACAGAATAGAACTAAAATCGTCTGCTGATTGGAACTAAAAAAATATTCATGTTACCATATCTGTAAAACTCAATAAAGTTTAAAGCAAGGTTGAATTTATTTAAATTTGAAAAATTAAAACCTTAACTAAACATTTATAGCTTAAGCAGAGGCTTATAGCTTTAGCAGATGGCATCACGAAAGTAGCCATTATGGCGACCCTATTGGAAATTTTTTAATGGACCAATAAAATATTTTATGGGACCCATAAAATATTCTACGGGAACCAATAGATTTTATTGGACCAATAAATTTTTTTACGGGACCAGTAAAATGTTTTATTGGACCAGTAAAACCTTTTATTGGACCAGTAAAACGTTTTATGGGGCCGTTAAAGCGTTTTACTGGACCCTTAAAACGTTTATGGGGCCAGTAAAATGTTTTATGGGACCATTAAAATGTTTTATTAGACCAGTAAAATGTTTTGTTACACCATTAAAAGGTTTTATTGGACCATTAAAACATTCATGAGACTGGTAAAACGTGTTATTGGACCAATAAAATGTTTTATAAAGAAAATAAAGCACTTTACAGAATTATTAAAAGTGTCATTGAACTAGTTCAATGTTTAGGGTTCCAATAAAGTATGATATGAATTTCATGTTTATGTGTTTTTCTGCATTTAATTTTTTAAAAATTATTTTTTATAATAAAATGTTTAAATTTTTTAAAATTATTTTTTATAATAAAATGTTTAAATTTTTTTTAATATTTTTTTATGAAATATGCACTTTAATATTTTTAATTCAAATATATATTTCAATATTTTAATGATAAAAATTTAAGATAATTTTATTAAAAAATTTAAAAAATTCAAATAAAAACTTTGATTAAAAAAAATAAAATTTTAAATAGAATATATGCAATTTGTTTGCAATCAAAAATATTTTTTTTTCTATTTTCAACAAATATTATAATTTAAAGTCATGTATACTTGGTAATATTTTTTTAAACAGTCCCTGGTATCCTGCTTCACCTAAGGCTCGCTTATAAAAAATACTAAAAAATTGCAAATATTTCAGTAAATAGCACACAAACTAATTTATGTAAAACACCTTGTAAAAATTTTGCTTTTAAACATTGATTTTGCTAAAAAAATCACTATGTTCACTCATAAACTTCAAGTTTTTATAGTATTTTAGCTTTAGTACTATTAACTGTAACCGTGACTAAGCATAATCAAAACAAACGCAAATTCTACCACAACAAGGGCTGTAGGGAGCCTAGTGGTCAAAGGGTCTCAGCTTGAGATCCGAAGGTTGAGAGTTCGAGACCCGGTCGCCACTGAAGACCTACCGAGTATATGCGGAGTACGTGCTCGTAAAATCTGTTGGGTCCGAAAGTCCTGTGGTCGGTCATTGCGCAGTTCACCATGGGTACAGGTTCCTGGAGAAAATTTCCCTCCCCTTCAGGGACATGTCTAAATTGTGGAGGTGGCGACAGATGGCAACATCTGTCATATGTGTATGTGTGTGTCTTGTGTTGTCCTACTTGACGATGGCTTATAAGCGGGTCCTTGCGACCAAGCACACAAGCCTGAAAATATATGTCAAACCAACCAACCAACCAACCAACCAACTTCTACCACAACAACAACGTGTGTTTGATTTTGGACTTGCTTTGTAAAAGCATAACAACTTTTAAATTTCACTTCTAATAACATAAGTTATGTTTACATAAATTTTAATCAAATATAGTATATCAGAAGTTCTCAAATGCACCGCATGGAAAGGAAAAAACAACTGCCACTCTGCGGTAGTCGAAAAAGTTTGCCAAGCATGGTATGTTTACATAAAGCCAGCGGCCCAATTCTGGAAGCTCATCCATTTTTCGCGAGCAGAAACTGCTTTTGTCCCATTTGCCTGTGATATGTTTCAAGAATTCAAAATGTGAACCAAAACTTTAATTGAATCTCCTAAAATATTAATTGAATCCTTAAATTTAGAACTCTTAACTCACTTAATAATAATTTGTATTTGTTTGATCATAAAAACCTTTCATGGATTCATGTATGTATTTGAAGCTTGTTTTGTTTGTATTGTAAAATGAAAATAAATTGTTTATAATGTGGTAAAATATAAAACTTTTTTAACCCAATTCTTAAGATTTTTTAAACTAAATATTTTTCTCTTTGTTTGACAATAAAGCTTTTAAAATCATTCCCCAATTAAGTACATCTTAACAGCTAGGATATAATGGTCGGTGTGTCGATTGGCGACATTTGGCGAGCTTGGAAATTAAGCGTAGGGTTTTGTATGTCTATTGAGTTGCATAAAATGTGAAAGAGAATGTTTACCGCAATTGGGCATTTTTGTTGCTTGGCGACTTAACACACATTGCAAATCGAGACCGGCCATATCCTAGCTGTTCCGTTTTCAAGTGCTATAGCATACCAACTATATTTCTTTGAATTTTTTTAGTTGCACTATCCAAGAACAGAGAGAGTATGCAAAAGAGCGAATGATATATTAAATAAAAAAGTTCTTAAGGCATTGCAATTCAATAAAAAAATTGCATTTGTTGAAAAGTTTTGTGTAATTCAATTAAAATACATTATTAATTGCATTTTTATGATATTCTATTTTGAAGATACCTATAGATAAACCCTACCAGTAAGTACACACTTACTGGTAGGGTTGCAAAAAACTTGGTGTTTTTAATGAAAAGCCCACTTAGGGTTTTAGGGTTTTTTTTCATGGTTTTCGGTGTGTTTTTTCAGTATTGTGGTTGCTTCTTTCAGGTTCTTGAGGTTTATTAAGGGAAGTTTTTATTACTTATTGAATATTTCGAAACTAACAGAATTTATATTGAATGTTATGGAGATAATCAAGAACGTTGTAATTTAAATTAAAATAATTAAAAACTAATACAAGTGTATTTAAATGTTATATAAAAAATAAATGTGTACTACATTTAAATTTTCAAACTGCATTGTTTAGGACCAAGTCTTGTATGTGTCTGTGTAAACAAATACTATATCCCAGAACATTGTATCTATAGAAATTAAAATAAAAAATGCATTAATTAGATTTAATTGTTTTATAATTAGTTTACATTTAAATTGGTAAATGTATTTTAAAAATTAAAGGTACAAAAGAGTAAAACTATAATAATAATAATAATATATTAATTGAAAATTATATTAAGTAATTATTTCTTTGTTTCTTATAAAAATGTTTAACTTTATTTTTATTAATTTCCAGTAAGGGCAATTTTAGGTTCAATTGCCCAATTGATTTTTTTTAAAAAAAATCACTTTGAAAAAAAAAACCATGATTTTTTTTAAAACCACCTGGGGTTTTTCAGGACGGGTAAAATCATAATAACCCTGCTAACTGGACCTGAAAAGTATGGGTCCATATACCCAAACATTTTATAGGTCTACAACCCGTAGGTTTTATGGGTGTTTTTTTACTGGTCCCATTGAATTTATGGGTCCCATTGAAGTCTATTGGGAATAAAACCAATAAATTATTTTAGTGTGTTATGGCCCCAATAAAATTTTGAAAAACCAATAGAATTTTAAGGGTCCCATAAAATGTTATTGGTCCAATAAAATTCAATGGGAATAAAACCAATAAACTTTTTAGTGTGTTATGGCCCCAATAAAATTTTGCAAACCAATAGAATTTTACGGGTCCCGTAAAATTTTATTGGTCCAATAAAATTTTATTGGGGCCATAACACACTAAAAATTTTTATTGGTTTTTTTATGGGAATTTCCAATAGGGGAACTAATGAAGTTTGAAAATATCCTATCTGTAACTCCGAACTGCTTGACCGTAGCGCTTCAAAAACTGTGCCAATCGATTCGTGGTGGCCAAAAACCCCAGACCCCTAAGTTTACCGGAGTTTATTAATTCTGCGGCGATTTTCGATTTGGGTCCAATTCCTCGTATTATAGTATAATAAGATAGATTTAAATATCAAGTTAAAAATTAAAAGTTGCCTTGATATAAATTAAAGAATAATATAAAATGAAAGTTTACTACTTAAAATGATAGTCAACTAAATCTTTAAAATGAAAATATTTGTAAGTTTTTAAGAATAAAGTATTTTCTTTTTTATATTTTAACTATTTTCGAAAAGTTTATTTTAATTTCTTCTGCTGAATGGCAACTCGAAAGAAAAATTTTCATCGGATTTGAGCCAGAGTGGTGTAGTTTTTTCAGAAAATTCGATTTTTCTCTAAAAGTAGAATATTTCGAGCTCTGAAAGTTCTTATTTTGTTACTTAAGTATTAACTACACATTTGTGCCAAGTTACGAGTCAAACAAATGTCGTTTGTGAGTTTCGGAGAGACATACACACACACACACACAAAACTTCATTTTTATTATTATAGATATAAATGAAATCTTCTCGAATGGATGAATTGTTTACTCGTAAATTTTTGTGCTTAGTTTTACAATAACAATGGATCATATTAGCTGCAAATGGGCTGTGGGGTTGAATGTTCCACCTTAGCGTTTTAATTCGGTTACTTTTGAGGTTTTGTAAACAAAAATCTTTGAAATGGTGCAACCGAAAACCATATATTGTTGTGGTGTAACTTTTTACCACATAGCCTTTTTAAATACTGGAAACCATGTTTGGTTAAAACCAGCTCCAGATTTTTAAAAGTTTAAAAATTTTGTTTGTAAAACACTATTTTTTCTTCAGGTCTTTAAAGAGCAATACATATAACTTAATAGTATACTTAACAACATCTCCGGACACAAACGTTATTTTGATAGCTATTTAAAGTTCTGAGTTAGACTTGTAGCATAAGCTAACGCACGAATAGTCAACAGATTTATTGGATGACGTCATTATATATCTTTTTATATTAGCTACTCTCTTCATTTCACTTTGATCTTTTATAATGCTTTTCTTCGCTTTTATTTATTTGGAATCAAAATGTAGTTGTTGCCAGTTTTGTTAGAAACCATAATGACTTAACGATTTATATGGAACGTGAAGTAAAAATTGGATAAAATAGAATAATTTTTTTTCAGGGATTTTTTTTTTCTATGAAGAAATTGAAATCAAAATGTAATGCAACCATGTGGACAATGAAATGATGAATCGGAAAAGAACAAGTTATTGAGCTGGACGTAAAACGTTTGAAGTTTCGATTTATAGCTTATTTCATTGAAAATTGTTACAAAGTTTGGAAAAGTAGCTTATTATTAAGTCCTTTCATTTTTCAAATGCACAAGTATTCGGTTTTTGAATCACATCACCAATATTTTATAAACTTGATATCTTAAGGATTTTTTTTATTGACACTTTTTTGATATTCAGGTATTTTTCAAAAGTGATGTTTAATAAACTTGATGGTTTTGAATTTTTACCGATATCTTAAGAATTTACAAAGTATAATTGAAGTCATTAAAACAGAAAAGTAAGTAATGCTTTGTGAGCTTTAGCTCTTGTTTTTCTTAGTTGAGGAGTCAACCAACAAAAAAATATTTTTTTTGCCTGTTAAACTATTCACTATCTTGCCAATTGCAAGGATCAAGTCGGCTAATTATAAAAATAATATCAATTCATGAATAAAACACAGCATATATATAATTTTATATAACATAAATCATATAATTATAAAATTATAAATATTATCAAGTTATTAAAAAACTATTTCATACAATTTGGTTACATGTTAATGAAAAATATTAGCACTTTCAGTCCCAATGATAATTTTGCATCAACATTTAGAAAAAAATTTGATAGTCTGTAGTCATTTATGATATCAAAAAGCACATCATTCGATTCTTTAAACTTTTTTTTCACAATAGATGCCAGCCTTATTATTTTTTGAAATTATAATCAGAAACATGATGAAACCAAATGGCATCACTGGGAATGAAAAGGTTACAAATTTAACAAAACTGAAAATAATCAACGCAATTTGTTGAGATGGAAGTTTTAAATAAGGAGCCATAATTTAAATAGTGGATAAATATTGATTTATATATTCAAGTGCGATTTTTATTCCTGTCTTTCATTTTTAGAATCCTCTTCTCACAGCCAATTAATTTTCAATGATCTTTCTTGCTTTTCCAAACAGAAATTTTGCAAATGATTCAGTTTTTTTTTCTTTATACTCATAACACAACTTATAAAAAAAACTCCTTTTACTAAACCAGAGACAAAAATCCCAAAACCTTAAGACTTAAAAGATTAAAAGAAAAATGATCATTCCCAACTTATGGCACATTTAACGACCAAGAAAAGTTATTAAAACCCAACCATAAATAACGGATCGGCTTCTCATAAAAAACGATCTTTTATACTGACAGTAATTTGCATTCCTCTTTTCGGAGGTAGATGTGTTCCGAGAAATTTGTTCCAAAGCAAAGCAGGCAAGAAGTAATCTCAATTCTTAATGAACAACTTCACTTAGGCAAAGAAAACTAATGAAGTTTTCAATGCCCAAGAGATAAGAACAAGAAATATGTTTTCCAGGAATTGATGAGAAATTATAATCTGCTTGTGGAGGAAGGCGTAAGATGGAGAATATTGGCGTGAATAAAAAATTGAAACTGTCTAAAGTCGCCAATCGATTTAATGTGTTCAAACTTTACTTACTTGTACCTCTTTCATTCCAACGCATAGGGTCATGGTTCGCCACCTCACCCTGTTGGCTGTGATGGTCTTAATATCTCCCCATTACTTGTTAAGTTCTTTCACTTCGTCGTTAATTGTTCGAAGCCACGTTGTTTTTGGCTTCTCTCTTTTCCTGTTGCCCTGCGGGTTCTATTCTAAGGCTTCTTTTACCTAGAACTTTTCGGGCTTGAGTAGCACATGTCCGATCCACCGTCATTTTCGTTTTCTAATTTAATATTCTAATGTGTTCAAACTAGAGCATAATAAAGTATTAAAAATATACATTTGATCTACCAAAGCCGACATAGCAACTCTATTTAGTCTGATAAACGCATAGCTGTTGTTCTAAATGAAACCGAATTGCCTCAAGATTAAAAAGAAAGTTTTACCAAATCACTAAGGTTTTTTATACTTTTATAAGCTTATTAATACATACCAAGATTGGATGATTCCTGATTCACCTATAGAGAAAAATATAATGAGAACCCTTATTGATGTTTATCTAAGAATTGTTTCGATTTATTCTTTGAAAATTGGGAGCGGACATGCTCAGATCTTGATTGGCAGCAGAAATGCAGAATATATATAATTTCTTTCTCGATATTTGATTGGTGAATCAATGAAACAAGGCACCAATCGGAGCACCGATCAAAGGAAAGCAAGGAATGAAAGTTGGAAGACGTTACGCAACCTGAAAAGCGTCAATTGAATTTTAAAAGATACTAATTGCAGATAGTAGCAAAAAATTAAAAACAGAAAATTATTCTTCATTCAAAAATAATGTTATCATCATATTTGTTCGCGTCGAAGTTCTTAATAACTTCTTAAGCGTTTGTGGGCGCAATGCAAAGTGGGCTTATCGTTATCAAGGGTGGGTTCACTTGGAAAATGTTTCAGATTTTTATTTCATTCTTGAAACATTTCCATTACATCAAAGCTATAATCTAAAATACTACAAATGTTTAAAATAATGTTCTTGAAACATTTAAATTTTGTATTCTTAAATATATTTGCAATGAAGTGCCAAATTATTATTTAAGTATCTGGGCTTATTGAAAAAGCGATCATAGCTTCACACGACAAACCAGTATTCCATTTGTTTTTGTCCAATCAGCATCTTACTATATTCTAGCCCTCATAAATCCGCTAGACAAATCTCCCTCTTCAGGTTAATAATGAATGGAGGAGAATTTTTAAGTTTTAGAAGAGCATCTTTTTACCAGGATCAGTTTTTCGTCGTTTGAAGTTTAGTAGCTGGAAGTTTTAAAGATGAACTATGTGTATTGACAAATTTATTTGGGTTTGGGGATGTGATGTTAGGGCTGTATCTGAAGGACAGTTATTGCAAAACTGTTGAATGTTCAATCAGATCAATTAATTCTAAAAATTAATTAACCTACAGTACTAAATCGTCGTTATCCTTGTCTAGTCTCAACTAAAAACTTTTTACACCGTCGTATTGTTGTTGTCATGTGAATCCAGACCGTAGCCTGGAAGACAAGAGGGTTGCAGTAGCATCCGTCGGCACAAGGCTTTGAGTACTCTTGAGCGGGTGGATGTCTGACTTCTAATCCGAGATGGCACCACCTCCTCTATTTAGGCACGTCGCTGGAGGGGAGGGACAATTTTCTCCAGACGACCTGTATCCATGGTAAACTGCTCAAGCACCGTCTTATTGCATAGATTAATTAACACTGTTTGTAATTACACGTTACGGGAATCACAACTACAATTTTTTTATTAACCGATTTTGATTGGATTTATATGGTTAAAATGCATCGTTGTGATTCCTTAAAGAATCACAATTAGTTAAGTAAATAAACAAAATAGAAGTTCTCTTTGGTAAATTGCCTACAGACAGTTGGTAATGATTTAAGTTGCAATGAAATTTTAAAATTTACAGATAACTCACAATTTTATACAAAAACAGATAGTTCAATTCCTTCAGATTGACTATTACCTTCTACCAGCTTGCATAACACCATAACAGACAAAGTGCTCAATGAAAAGACTTTGAATGCAACATGAACTTTTTATTAGTTCCGACATTAATTATTATAAAATTATTAATTAATTACAAAAAATTATTAATCAATTACAAAAATAATTATTAATTACAAAACACACGGGGGTCGTTTTTGATTCTTGAAGAAAGAGTTCTTGATTTCGTAATAAAGAAAATAACTTGTGCGAAAGCACCGGTGTTATTTCTTTAGCCGTGATACTTTTTTAAAGTTATTTTTGTAAATTATGGATTCTTTCAAAGAAGTTTTTTTGTGGAATATGGTAGCCTGGAGCTGCTTTGAAGGATTCATTAGAAGTTTTACATTAGTTTTAAAACGAACTTTTTAAGCGTTTTTCCAAGTGAATAGCTTCGAAATAATATATTTATGAATCATTTTGAAAAATAAAAAGAGTACGAATGGTTTTTGACTTAGAAACATTCGAAAGAATATCATAGTTTAATCATTCAGTATTTTTATGAATTGAAGTATGGAAATCTTACTGATGGTTGGATTAGTTTTCTTATGAGCGCAAATTTGTTCTCAGGTAAGATTTTTTTGGTAATTTTTTTTACAGAGTGATAGAATATTTCAAAATGTTTTTTTTTTTTTTGTTTTTTTTAAATCTTGTGTTTAGAAGTGCATACTTAGAAGTACAGAAAAACGCATGAGAGCAGTTTTCCTTTTCAAAACAGTTGAAGTGGAAAGTAGAAATTGATTATGACTGCTGAAAATGTGAACGATTCCCTGAAAAAAAAAATGTTTTTTGGCTACAGTGAGCTTTACAATAAAATCGTAAATTTTTATTTACAAAATACAAATTACTTATAATTAAACTCAGTTTCATTACACAGCAGTCACGACCAAGGGTGGAGCTATAGAACTCGCAGAACAATCAGATGAATAAAAAAAAAATATCTGCAATTTTCCTTTCATCAGATTGCTCCACGCATTGTATAGCTACGTCCATGGCCGTGGCTTCTGTGCAAGGAAACTATGAGTTTAACTATAGGTAAATCAAAAGAAGGTTCTTGAGGGTGGATAAAATTGTCGTAAGGCAATCAAGGAACGTGTAAGTACAGTAGTAACTAATAGTGAACATTTCTTAAAATGGGGCATGGATTCAGCAGCATTTAATTTAAGTTCGTTTTTTTACAAATAAACTGAGTTTCTTTTTAAACTGGTTCAGTTTGAAAACTTGTCTTAACAGTTGTAAATAAAATTAAAACCAGTTTTTTTGTTTAACCGTTTTTGGCTTTCCATCCCTTATCCACACCTTTAAAATTCTTAAACCAGGAATATTTTTTTTTACCTGGGAGAACAATAGTGGTTAATACATCCTTCGTAAGCATTATAATACCACAATTAAAATGGAGCTAAAAGGTTGTTATTGCTGGTTTTTAAACTGTTCCGTGAAAATAGAAATGCCTCAAAAGTTTTATTCAAAATACTCACCATTGTAAGTCTTTATTAAAATAATATTTCCAGTAAAGTGTTTAATTTTTGAAAATTCTCATCATACCCTTGGGCAAATGTGACAATTTCTATTATGCAATGTTAAATAACATACATTCCCATTTGTGATCATGTGTCCCATCTTTTAAAAGAACCGACGCATTTGACTAACAATGACGCATTGAAGTTTGGAGTACGTTTTCAACTGCTCTTGTCAGTTGAAGGACTCCTGATATCTAATTAAAGTAGTCACAACTAGAAGTTGAAATCGATTCTAGCTAAATATTATGTGTTCAAATTTCACGTATAAAAATGGAATACATTTTAATTGATAAGGATTCCATTTAAATGGACCAAAAAAAACTTATCTAATTTCGGGATATGAGGTTTTGAAAATGTTTATTTATTTTTGTTATGTTACTACAACAAAGAAAATTATTTGGATTTGATACCGTATTTAATTAAGGAACTAAATCAAAATTAAAAAAAATAGTTTTGTTGATTTCCTAAAATACGCGTAATATTACAAAAAATGAAGCTTTAACAAAAAAAAACCCATAGAAAATTGAAATTCCTTAAAAGTGTTTTTTATTTGTGTCAAGCTGAACAACAATAACAAATTTCTTTTAGTAATAAATTTATTATGTCGCACTTTAAAAAAATTAAATATTAAAGAAATTATAGATTTACAACGAGAGTTTAAGTTCAGATCCGTTGATAATAACAATAATAATATATTTTTTTTACGTTTTCGGTTAACAAAGCAATGTTTCTGCGTTACTAATTAAATTGATTATTTCAGCAAATGTAGAAATGTAAACTGAAATGTGCAATATTTTATGTTTTCTGTTTGCCTTATCTGCACTTTATTTCGTAACTAACTACATGGTATTCCAATAAATGAATGATTGAATTTTAGGTAACGGAGTTTTCCAAAACATTTTGTTTGCTTTGTGGTGGAATAATTTGAAAAAAAAAATGTATCTCAGATTCATCAAGTAATTAACATTTTTATATTACATACAACAAAGCTTTAAACGCTTTCAAACAACTTTTTTCAAAGATTTCCCCGCAACACTATCAAAAACAAACTAATTATAAACACCACACTAATCCATCACACTACAAAAAATTCTCTACAGACCCACATCAAATTTAAACCCAACTCCATTTTTTCTTCATCAAATTTAAAACGACTTTTAATAAAGACTCCGCCGTTGTCTACCATACATATACTTTACCTTTAATTTACAAGTCTACCTTCGCATGGGCTCATCAAACTACTTTCCTGAAAAGCCTTCCTATATCTTACCGACCCTCTTGGTAATTGCAAACCCTCGGGGTAATTAAAAAGTGACTTCAATTATAATTAGCATACTGTTTAATTAATGCGCTGGGAAGCCAAGGGTCGGACAGTAACCGCCAAGGACAATCTTTGGCGAGTAAAGAATGCCAAAATCTCTATTTGATAGTGGTTATGGGGCCTTTTAATGTTTTAACATAAGTTATAACGATCTGAACCTAAATGGTACATAGTGATAATAGTGTTTATGTGCCTTATGTGTAATGTATAACTTACTACATAAAGCAAGATATTTAATATCGCATTATGTGAAAATTTAATTATATTTTAATGAGCATACTGTTTAATATGATGCTGTGGGTCGGACGGTAACCGCCAAGGACAATCTTTGGCGAGTAAAGAATACCTTTGCTGAAACCAAAATCTCTATTTGATAGTAGTTATGGGGTCTCATCATGTTTTAACATAAGTTATAACGATTTGAACCTAAATGGTACATAGTGATAATAGTGTTTATGTGCTTGGTGTGTAATGTATAACGTAATGCATAAAGCAAGATATTTAACATAGCAGTTATGTGCAAATTTAATTAAATTTTAATTAGCATACTGCTTAATATGATGCGGTGTTAAGCCAAGTTTAAATGCTCGAAGGAATGCTCTAAGAAAAGGGTTGAATGTTAACCGGCAAGGAATGTGTTGGACACCCTTTCATATTTAAAATTGTCATATTTTTTTGTGGTATCAAGTTCCCCTGGATTTTTTTTTTTTTTTTGCAGTGGTTGATGCTTTAACGTTTTAACATAAGATTCAACACTATGTAGCTTACCAGAAAATAGTGGCAATTCACAAGCATGTTTAATAGTTTAAAATTTGCAATGTGCTACTGTTTAAATGTCAAATCAAATGGTATTAATGTGTATTTACTGTGCAATTTAAATTTAATATATGCTTAATGTAAAATGTAAATTTAATATGTAATGTAAATATGCTTGATAGATATTGTACAATGTAGTAGTAAAAAATTAGCATTGTAATATAATACGCACATACCTCCATATTTGTGTATTGCAGTTTAAATTGTATAATGCATTTGGTACTTAAAGTGTATTGTAATACGTAAAATATAATATCTTCTTAAATAAAATATTGATTTCAACTCAAGTTTCTTCAATTATAATGAGCCTACTGTTTAATTAATCTCCTGGGAAGGCAAAAGTCAGTATTAAATTGCTAAGGACAATCTTTGGAGAGGATAAAGTAAAACTTCTGATTTGTAGCATGGTGTCAAGTTTTTCTAAAATCTTTATTTGATGATGTTCGGAGCCTTCAAGTTTTAACATTAATTATAAAAATTGGTTTCTTAACAGTTTATTGTGCTAATAATGTGTGCACTCTCAGAAACGAATACTCAAAAACGACGAAATTTTCCTTAATTTTGACGATGCCGTTTACTGGCAAATGCTTCTAGTTTTCCTTTCCTCAAAGTGAGGAAGTTTGATTGGTCATTTTTATGTGAATTTTTATTTCGAATTTCGTCGAATCTAAAGAAAAATTTCGTCATTTTTGAGCATGTGAGAACAACAATGAGATTCAGTTTCCTCAAAGAAAGATACAGAATCGTCAAATCAAGATCGTTAAAGTGAGGATTCGCGTTTACTCAAAAATCATGTGATAGTTTGACGAAATAATCCTCAAAATTAACGAAATGAGGCTTGAGGATTAATGAATCGTCAAAAGTGATAGTATTATATCTGAGAGTGTGTGATTACTGTGTAATCTAAAATTTATACAATGAACAATTAACTATAATGAGCACGGTTTTCAATTAATAGTCATTTGAAGCCAAAATTTGTACGTTAACTACCCAGGAAATCTTTGTCGAGGAACGGAATACCTTCAGATTTCTAGAGTGGCGTCAAGTTTCGCCATAATCTATATGATGGTAGTTGGAGTTATAATCTTTTAGGCATAACACTTTATTACTTAACAAGCTGCATGTTTAAGCTTGATTTGTGTAAGATAAAGACGCTTAAATATTTCTTCCGAAGTTTTCGTTAGATTAGGGCATTTCCAATAGCATGTATCTAGTCAATGTAATTGAGTCAAACATTGTTTATATATACATCCTTTAACACACTAAAACTCCCCGGCGCAACAGCCCATTAGTGGGCCAAGGCCAGCCGTGCCCATTTCAGCTTTTGTGACCGGGGGGCTCTGGGGTGCTAGGCATATGTCCCGGTTAGGTGGTCAGCCTCACGCGGGACCCCCAGTGCTTAGTTCCCAAACATGCTTGGTACCCATTTTATCGACCCACTCAAGGGATGAAAGTCTGGGTCAACCTCGCCCAGACCGGGATTTGATCCCCGGACCCGTGGTGTGGCAATGCGAAGCACTACCATTAGGCCACTGGGCCTCCCTTTAACACACAGCACCACTTTTTTCCTGTCCTTGGCTTTGACCCTCCAATTAAAGTTGGAAATTGGAGGGTCAAAGCCAAGAACAGGAAAAAAGTGGCGCTGTGTGTTAAAGGTGGCCAAGGTCCAAGAATAAGCAAGTAAGTAGGTATTGTTTATTTTTTGTTGTCGAAAACTAAAATATTTTTCACCGTCTGCTTTGAAACATATGATATTGTTTATATTTTTTTACAATAGGGGAGGCTATTTTTTACTTTCTCTTCTGTTCGATTGTGTAATTTTTACTTTTATTTATTTTGAAGAAAATAAAATGAATTGGCTTTCCTCACAAGGTTAACTAAAACTAGCATTACTACTTTTTTGAAAAGTAAATACAGCCATTCGGCAGCGAGTCGTTAAATGCAAGATCGTTTAGTTGGAAAACGAACATCGTTTTTTAACAGACTCCCAAAAGTGGATGGGGCAAATTTTCCAACTATTCTACAAAAGTTTAACACATTTAAAAACATTTTATAGCAAACATAAGTAGCCCAAAGAATTATGCCTAGAATGTAGGTAAAATTGTAAAAAAATGCCAATTTACCATACCAAAAAAAGAAACACATATTTGAGAAGAGGGAGCGACCCCCCTTTTATTATAAGCAATGATGTTTAATTTAGGTTTGAATGTATGTAGGCATAAAAAATTACTCAGCTTTTAAAAAATCACAAAAAACAGCTCTAACAAAAAATATTACAGCACCAATTGAACAATGCTTCTTGTGGGTGACATAAAACGTTTTGCTTCATAAACTAAGGAGCCATTTACCGCCTCTAACTATTAGTTACTTATACAAGGCCTAGTGGAAAACTTACCAAATGGGAAAACTAGCCCCGCTCTTCCCTAAGGAACTTGTTGCATGCTGCACATTGTGTTGCATACGTATTTTGTGCAAAATTACTGAATAGTCAAAGAATAAAAGTCGTTTTTATTATTTCACAGAATATCAAGCTATTCTTCAATTTTTATTCAAAACACAAATCCCAGTTGAGTTCCTGTTATAGTCATTATGATTTTAATAGCTAAATAAATACTTAGAATTCTCTTAACAACAATTTTGGGAAGTTGTTTTCTACCTGCAAAGTTCTTGGAAGGGAGATAATAGGTAAGTTTCTCTTGGAATTTTGTAGTTTACGTAAATTTTTATAAATAACTTTGAAAACATACTTGTATTCTCAATAATCCTATAGAATTCATTTTTCTATTTACAAAATCTCGGAAGCAAATTCAAATTGATTAAGTTACAAACATGTTTGTTATAGTAATCAGAAAATAAAGTTTTACAATGTTAACACAGCAAACAAATAGTAATAGAAAATATATCTTTTGATTCTTGAATGATTTTTTAAAGAAAAACTTTTAAAAACTTTTAAACGTTTATTGAAATCGTTATTTTCAAAGTGCATCATTGATAATCATTGATTTCATTGATAATTTATCATTTAACCATGTAATTGTTGTCTATGAGAGATATCTTAAAACTCTTGAAATTTGACAAATTTAAATTATTTGAAATTTTGAAAGTATATTTATGCAAGTCAAAATATGGACATTGTTTGTGCTGTATAAAAGTATTTAAATATTTATACCGTTTGGAATAATGAATAAATTAAAATTATCTTTTTTATTTACTTGAAACTGATCAAAGACGACCACTTCCCGACATTAAAAGTAGAACTATATTGAAAATCAAAATATCCCAATAAATAATAACGGTTTAAAAATTAAATTACTTGTTTTCCATTTATTTCCTTTTTTAACCGTGTTCAACATCACAGAATCGTATTAATCCATAAAACAATTTTTATAAAAAAGAATCTAACGGAGCTCCTTGATCATTGATATGAAGCTCTTCTTTTATCTAGTCTCGTAAAAACCTCTTGAACTTTAAGGGCCAAGAAAAAAGCTTGTAAAAACTGAGGTATGACAATGAAAAACATCCCAGACTACAAGATTTTTTATAGCTCTTCATGTTTTATCTTTTTTATGAACTTAACTTTATTAATACTATTATTACCATCCATGAAAAATCATTATGTCTTGAGAAAATGATGCAGTTACTTAAGATCGAGAGATTTTTTTTTATTATTTATAAGCATGTATTGAAAATAATTTGATTTTTTTAATACTTTAATTGAAAATCAATCTAATTTTTTTCTAAATTAAGAGGGTATAGTCACGCAGTAAATTCGCATAACACTCTACTTTTTTTAAATTCTATAATTCAGGTAGAATTTAAAAAAAAAAAAATAGCATTTGGAACACATTCAATTTTTTTTCATTGACTTGAACCTTTTAAAAATCTTTTCAATTTTAGATCAATGTAGATGATCGAAGCAAATAAATTGAATTATTTGCTCCGATTTGCAGTCTTCATTATTGTTTTACTCTAGACATTTTATTACTAAAATTACACTTTACCATAATACGTTATTGATACCGTAAGACTATATATGTTAATGAATTTGTTTTGATAACTAAACATTGAAGTTTCCAAAAATATATAATTTTATTCAAAAATGTAGTTACAAATTGTATCAAAACTAACTTTATAGAATCATTAGTAGTTTAAGTCCCCCAGTTGTTCCATAGTGTTCCATAGCGTTCCTAGTGCAAATGTGGAAACCTAGTTTGTATTGAGGTTGTAAGGAAACAATAAATAGTCTTTCAACTGGGATTTTTATGCTATTATTTAAATGTTAGTAATAAGGGACTGCAAGTCAAAAGTCATAAATTTAGACATTTAATAATTAGAATGGATATTTTCAAGTGTGATTTTATGCTATCATTTTAATGTTAAAAATAAAGGACTGCAAGTCAAAAGTCATAAACTTAGATAGTTCATATTTAAAAAAGATATTTTTATGATCTTATTACGTTTTTCAAATTTTGAAAGTGCGAGGGTAAAGTCTATATGCCCTGAAAGGATTGTGAATCAATGTGTAATTGGACAATGTTTCAGAATACTGTACTATAAACATATTGTTCATCATATACTGTTCCCTGTAACTTTTACCGTCCTATGTTTCAATATATTGTCTCTTATCCTTCTTATTATGTTATGGTTGTATTCATCGATGACATCCATTATTGCAAAATATCATATACACCTTCTGCATAGTTTGTTTCCGCGGTAACTCAAACATTATCATGTAGATATAGTATCTCAAGTACACGTATGTACCATGTGTGAGGATAATGCAGATTTTCCCGCATTTTATCATCTGCATGTTTCAAAGTTAACTGTACTGTAGCTCCAATCAGATTTGGCGAGTTAAGTTAAGATAACTTTAATTCATAATTGAAGGAAATCAAAGAATATATATCCTATTACTTCTTTTTAACCCTGTGAAACGAATTACAATACGTCTATGATAAGTTTGACTATAAAAATACCCCAACAATACCTTCAAAAACTTCACAAAAACGTTGAAACAGGAAAAACAGGAAATGGCAAAAAACATTTTAACTGTTATTCCCGACAAAGCCATAGTATTATAGCCATAGTATATATAGATTAACAATCAATATTTTCAGCAGTCAGTATTCGTTTTAATGTCTCTGCCGTCTAAATACCTCAAATTTCCACGTTTTCTTTTTTAATCGTTTTAGTAGACTCAAATAACAAATGTTATAAGTACATATTACCACTTTATGTTCATTGCGATTTTCTCATTTCACATCATGCGCATTCAAATATCACAAATTTCAAAATCTTCTGAAGCTAACTTCTTACTTGCGACAGTTAAATCTCATATAATAGTTTTATTTTCAAGATAAGGATTGAAAACACCTTATCCTAATTTGCACACGTGTAAGACGATAAGGAAATTATCATGCTTCTAAAAAGTCCGACTTTCTTTTAAGAAACCATCTAGGGAATCGTACTTAGATTAATCAATTCTCTGCAACATCTCAAGCGTAGATACGCTTTAGTCATTGAAACTAATTGGACACTTAAAACGCAGGGTTTTGGATTTTTCCTAATTAAGCCTTTTCGTTTTGGCCGGATGCTTACGAAAAACGATGTTTTAAATTGAAAAAAATGTAACTATCATTTTCCTGATTTTATTTGTTATCTTTAAGTGAGATATAAACTCTGGTAAGTTTTTATTATATGTTTTATGAGATAGCTGAAAAATACAATTACAAAACAGTGAAGTTTTTTGAAGACATCATAAAGCAATTTATCGATTATATACGTATCCAAACGAAACACCGAACTCTGGTTTTTTGAACAGATTCTGTTCGTCTTGTATAAAATTATTTTATTACTTTATTAAATATTTTTTTCCACCAATTCCTTAAACAAATTCTTATTAGTATTCGGAATGTCTTGTCAAACGCTTTTTTAATCAGTCTTGTGTATTAAAGTTCGTAGCCGTCTTAAAAACAACTTAAACCCCTATTAACAAAACACATTGTAATATGATTTTTTGTTTGTGTTAACATAACAATCACATTTGTGTTTAATCATTTCCTTTTTATAAAATGCTTTAAAGATTTTGGACGATAAATCGAATTTAAAAGTTATCGCATCAAACCTTGCATTTTCTCTAGATTTAGTTTACTATTGTTAATTGAATATATAGCAGGTTGTAACTGATTGAAAAAAAATAAGTGTATAGATTATAGAATAATTATTAAAGAAAGAAGATTTGGATTAAGTTTCTCTAAAATTCAAGTATTTCAATTAAAAGTTTCAATTTTAAACAAAGGGAATAAAATTACATTTATCCAAAATTACCCTTAAAAGCCAAATCTCAATAAATTAATGTTAACTATTTTGTCAAACCAACAAATAGAAACGGTTAAAAACGATGACCGTGTAATCATTGCTGTAGTGTATTTTTTGCTGTAGATTTTTTTTGGTAAAAAAAGTAATATAGCGAATAGTGAATGAGCGCAATTATCTCGAAGCCTAACGACCAGGGAATCAAATTATAGTGAGGAAATAAAATAAAGATGTATTCGGAAAGTTCATAACAATTAATATAAAACTTCATCGACCGGATTTTATTTCTTAATTTATTTATATTTTTGCCCGCAATTAACTAATACAAATTTTATTTTTTTTTCTTTGAGATTTCTTAGAATTGTTATAAGATATTTGATATTAAAAACCATATATTGCTACGTAGAATATTTCTATTTTTATTTTTAATTATTCAACTTTAATTAAGATAAAAAATAGTTTATAAATCTGGTATTTTATTAAAAATCAGAAAAAAATTATGAAAAATTGTAGGATAAAACTAGAAACACAATAAGTAGTCTATAGCAACATACAAGAACAATTACAAAATTAATGAGAAAGTTTTATTAAATGCAGTTTTTCATTGTAATTTCTTTAAAGATATTTGAAATTAAAAATAAGGTTTTGCCTTGAGAACTATTTGTTTTCAACCCTTAATTAATAAAATTGATAAATTGCAATTTGAAATTTTAGTTAAAAAATATTACAACTAATTTCGTAAGTGATTGTAGGATGAAACTAGGGACTATATAAGTACTATATTGTACCACAAAAAAGGCAAATAGCAAACAGGAAAAATTAATAAATAAAATTTTAGTAAAAGAAATAGTTATTTTAAAAGTATTTTGAAAAAGATATAGCTAAATGTTATGTGAAAACTCTTGCAAATGCTGGTATCAATCATTAATATACAATAGTTAGACACAGCAAGCGTTAAGTTAAAGTTAAACGATCAAGTTCAAAACTATCAATTAAACAAAACATCAAATTTTTATAAAATCCGAAAATTTTGGTTTAAAAAATATATTTTTCAAAATGCCTTTATTCCTACCACTATTTACCGAAAAATATCCAAACTAGATTTATAAATGCACATATATAGTTAACATAAATAGTTAGCAAACGCTTAAGCTTCATATTATATTCAATTTATATTCTTTGTTCCACAAAAGCTCATTAGTTAATGCGCATACAAACATATTTCTAAAGAGTATAATTTTTATTCATATTCTCAAGTTGGGTCATTAAGCTGCATGTACCATGGTACTTTCCATTTTTGAGCAAATTTAATTTTTAAAAAGTACAAAAAGAATTTTGTTAAAGTTTAAACGTTTAACTGAAGCATGTCTTCATTAAATGTGAATCTGGGGAACTAATAAAAAAATTATAAGTCGTTTAGAAAAACAAAATCTTTATTAATTATGTAAGCTGAACATTTTGAATTTTTAAATATTGTGTACAAAAAGGAACTTTCTAAAAATAATTTTTACAAATATTTTTAAAAAGCTTCTTCAATTTTTCTGCTTTGGTATAATAATTACAAAGGTTAGGCTCCCTTATGACACTAAGCGTAATATAGTTTTTAGGTAAATATTATAAAAATTATGTGCAAGTTATTTTTTTTTCATCGATGTTCTAGAAGTATCATAATACTAATAAAAAAATTGAAATTTAACTTAACGGCACATTTAACTCTGGAGCAGGCCCAGGGTATTGACGATATAATTCAATAATGATAATTTTTAGAGATATTTTGGCCGTAAGCAAACTTTGGACATAAGATGATCGAGTGAACTTTTAATCAAATCTAAAGGTTTGGCACACTTTCAAAAATATCAGGTACATAAATATATTAGTTCTTAAAGAAAATCCTTCGGGTATGAAATACACCGTTTGTTTTCTGCCGGGTTAATATGAAAAAACATAATAATATTTTATTAGTTTAGAAATTTTAGAACGTGCACCTGTGTATTGCCTCAACTTAGTTATAATATTTAAAGGTTTCAGCCACATTAAAAATTGCAATTATAAAAATTTGAGGTATTCATTACATAAGAATGACAAGCTATTTTCAATCTAATAATCTTGAAAACTAAATACTTCCCCAAATAAGTTTTTCGGTTGCGTAGCAAATATGTTTTTTTTTTTTTTGGCCAGCCAACACTGAATGCTGACCTTTGAAAAAAGTACATACAATAAATAATTTATTGTAAGAAAAATAACTAACTGTCTAACATACTGTCAACAGTTTAAAACATCTTTAAATTCTTTAATCGTGGTTGTCTACATTTAGAATAATGTTGAATCTTGTACCTAAAAAAACAACTTCAAAGCAAATTATTTTCAGAAAGGAGTACTATAAATAGAAGCAACATTACGAAATATGAAAATCATTGAAATATTTGCTAATTTTAACTGTTTGCAGAGAGAGAGACCCGTTTTAAATTTTCAAACGTTCTTCCAATATCAGTTTTAGAACCTAAAGACTAAACATAAATTTAAATAACAAGAATAAGAACACTAAGTAAATAGCAATTTTCAAACTTATGTAAATATGCTGTCCCAACTTTAAAACTATTTGCAAAAATTACTTAGCGATTTTGTAAGCAACCAACTATTAGATAATGAATAAACATGCTTCGGGTGCTGGATGCTTCAAACTAATACAACTTTTGTTAACACCTTTTTAACATTTTTAACCCTTAGTTTCTTGTTTGCAGTTCGTTTGGGTGTTTATTGGCGCTAGAGGCAAAGTCGGGAAAGAATTCAATTTCCGCAAAAATTTGCATTTGGGTAATTATTTTGGGGGAAGTGTCGAATTCCCTAGGGAAGGGGTGTAATACTGAAATTTTCTTTGTTAAGGTTTTATAGTTAAATTGGGAGTATTTACCAAATACCCCATTGCACCCAATGCTTTTAGGTATCTGAATTTAATAAATAAAAGATACCGAGAGAGAGAGAGAGAGATAGAGAGAGAGAGATATAAATAATTTGATTCACTAGGAAGAAAACCATCGGGTGAGGTTGACAAATCCTTTCATCCCTTGATTGGGTCGATAAAATGGGTACCAATCATGTTTGTGAACAAAACACTGGGGGTTCAACGTGAGGCTGACCACCTTACCGGGGCATATGCCTAGCACCCCAGAGCCCTAGGTCACGAAATCTTAAATGGGCACTCCAGGCCTTGACTCACTAATGGGCTGTTGCGCCGAGGAGATTAGTTTAGTCCTGCCCTTGGGAAGGGGCGTAATACTGAAATAGTCTTGGTTAAGGTTTTCTAGTTAAATTGGGAATATTAACCAAATACCTAATTGTATCCAACAATTTTAGATATCTGGCTTTAATAAATTGTAGAAACCAAATTTAATTTGATTCACTAGGAAGGAAACCACCTTATTCATGGATGAGAAGCTATTTTATTTCGCGGAGCATTAAAAAGAAATCAACGGAAACATATAAACTTATATTATGTTATTCATTTACAAAATTAAACCCCATAGCTTATACTCCCCTGCAGTTATTTTACAAAATTATTCTGCATAGAGTTAGGAAAGAGAATAGATCGGCCCATGTATGTGCGCAGTAACGCACAAAAGAAGCAGGCTAGAGGGTGCATCTTGGGATACCTCAGCGCTGGTTTGTTATGCTCAGTAGCTCGAAAACTTGGCAGCCCTGCTTCAAACCATTTAAACTGATAGCCGACTCTACTCCTCCTTCCAAATTCTATGTTGTTATGATATTCAATCTGCAAAAAAACAAAAGCCAAAAAAAAAAACACATTTTCAAAGAAACGGATGCAAATTTGAGTTGTTTCACTGATAGTTGGCCCATACGCAATGCCGCCAAGATCAGTTCAGTTAAGGGGACGGCCACACGTGATCAAAGTATTTTCACACTTTACAATGAAATGAGTTTTTACCGTGTGCATCGTATGTGATTTTTAAGGATGATGCAGCTGCTGTTTGGACTATCCAATTTGGGGGTTGGGTGTAAATTGCTTTGTGTTTTGAAGTTTTTTTGGGCAAATCATGACTTTCAAATCGTCGTTTTTTCAACTCGCCAAACTCGCATCCCGTAATTTATGCACCTGCCCTAAAAACTTTCCAGGCACGCATGGTTCTAACCTATGACCACTTCACCATTGCTGACATATGTTGCAATCTCGTAAATGTAAACTATACAAATAACAAGCATGATGTGAGCACAAAACAAGTGTTGCTGATCACAAAAAAAAAAAAAAAAAAAATCACGAATTGGCTTGTTTCAAATAATTCAACTCTCTCATGTTTTCACTCGTTTGGAGTGATCCTGTCGGAGGTTTAACACACAAAGGATCCACTCGAAAAGGAGAAGTGCATTTTCCAGTCTGGAGGAGTGAAATCCACTCAGATTGAGGTAAATTGGGAGTGTTTGTTTTAAGAGTGTATGATGAGAGTTGGAGTTATAGTCTTTTATGTATAACGCTTTATTACTTAGCAAGCTGCATGTTTAATAGCTTACATGATTTGTGTAAGATATCGACGCTTAAATTTTTCTTTCGAAGTTTTCCTTAGATTGTGGCATTTCCAATAGCATGTATCTAAATAGTCAGTATGCTTGAATCTAATATTGTTAATTTTTTGTCGAAAACTAATATTTTTTTCATCGTGTGCTTTGAAACATATGATAATGTTTCTATTTTTTTTACAATAAGTTAGACAGGCTATTTTCCCACTTTTTATTCTGTTTGATTGTGTAAATTTTACTTTTATTTATTTTGAAGAAAATAAGATGAATTTGCCTTCCTCACAAGGTGGTTAACTACAAACTACCATTACTGTTTTTTTAAAAAGTGAATACACTTCTTCAGCAGCGAGTGGTTAAATGCAATATCGTTTAGTTGGAAAACATGCCCCGTTTTTCCCAGACTCCCAAAAATTGATAGGGCTTATTTTCCAACTATTCTTGAAAAGTTTAACAAATTAAAAAAAACAGTTTATTGAAAACATAAGTAGCCCATAGAATTATGACTAGAATGTAGGTAAAATTGTAAAAAATTGAAAATTTACCATACCAAAAAAAAGAAAGAAACACATATTTAAGGAGAGAGAGGGGCACCCATTTATTATAAGCAATGATGTTTAATTTAGGTTTGAATGTAGGCATAAAAAATTACTCAGCTTTTAAAAAATCACAAAAAAAAGCTCTAACAAAAATATTACAGTATGCCATTTGAACAATGCTTCTTGTGGGTGACATAAAACGAATTGCTTCATAAAGCCATTTAGCACCTTCAAACTATTATTTTCTTATATATGGCGTAGTAGTGGAAAACTTGCCCATGGGAAAACTAGTCCCGGTCTCCCCCAAGGAACTTATTGTATGCTACATATTGAGTTATATACGTATTATGCAAAATTACTGAATAGTCAAGGAATAGAAGTCGTTTTTATTATTTCACAGAATATCAAGCTGTTCTTCAATTTTTATTCAAAACACAAAACCCAGTTGAGTTCCTGTTATAGTCATTATGATTTTAATGGCTAAATAAATACTTAGAATTCTCTTAACAACAATTTTGGGAAGTTGTTTTCTACCTGCAAAGTTCTTGGAAGGGAGATAATAGGTAGTTTCTCTTGGAATTTGGTAATTTACGTAAATATTTTTAAATTACTTTGAAAACATACTAGTATTCTTAGTTATCCTATAGAATTCATTTTTCTATTTACAAAATCTTGGAAGCAAATCCAAATTGATTAAGTTACAAACATGTTTGTTATAGTAAACAGAACATAAAGTTTACAATGTTAACAAATCAAACAAATAGTAATAGAAAATATATCTTTTGATTCCTGAACGATTTTTGAAAAAAAAAATAGAGATAAACAGGTAGCACGTTTGAGTAAAACATTTTGAGATAAACATGTAGTCTAGAGATGGAATATTGTGTGTGTGTGTTTATTTAAATCATTAACTTCAAAGTACGTCATTGATTATCATCCATTTCAGTGATATTGATCATTGAATCATATAATTGTTGTTTATTAGAAATATCTTAAAACTTTTAAATTTGACATGTTTAAATTATTTGAAATTTGAAAAGTATAATCATGCAACTTTTAATTTAGACAATTTTTTTGCTATATATTTTTTCACAAAAGTGTTTAAATGTTTATCACGTTTGGACTTGTGCATAAGTCAAAAATTTATGTATTTAATTAATTTAAAAATGATTAAATGGGATTACTTCCATAAATTAAAAGCAGAACTACAATTTAAATTAACATTAACCCTTTCAGTCCCAAAAAAATACTACACTACAGAAACATCTGATATTCACAAAATAAGCTTATTTTAGGTCAAATATACGAATTCCGCAAGAAAAAAAAATTCATTTAAATTTTTTATATGGTTTTTGAATCAATGCCAAAATTTTTTAATTGTGGAAAACAACAAAATAAAAAAATATATGTTACCTAAAAACACTTCGAGTTAGATATGTTAAGGTATCTGACCATATTATTAAAAAAAATTTAGTAATTATTGTAACCGAAATAGTTTAAATTGTGTTTTAAATATGTGGAACTGAAGTGAACTGATCAAAATTCAAGAGAAACGCTTGTTGACTATTTTCAAAATAAAAAAAATAGTAGTTCTGACTTATATTGAGATTAAAGTAAAATATTGTCTGATAGAGCAAAGTGTGAAGAATCGAATGATGTGTGTTTGGATGTCGTAACGGGACATAAAAAATTTGAAAAAAATATTGAAAGTGATGATGCCAAATGGCATCACTGGGACTGAAAGGGTTAACACTTTCTCAGTAAATGCCAACGATTTTTAAAAAAATAAAATACTTGTTTAGCATTTATTTCCTTTTTTTAACCGTGTTTAACATCACAGAATCGTATTAATCCATAAAATAATTTTTATAAAAAGAATCTAACGAAGCTCCTTGATCATTAATATGAAGCTTTTCTTTTATCTAGTCTCGTAAAAGCCTCTTGAACTTTAAGGGCCAAGAAAAAAGCTTGTAAAAACTGAAGTTCGACAATGAAAATCATCCCGAACTACAAGATTTTTTTATAGCTCTTCATGTTTTATCTTTTTTATGAACTTAACTTTATTAATACTATTATTACTATCCATGAAAAATCATTATGTCTTGAGAAAATGATGCAGTTACTTAAGATCGAGATATTTTTTTTATTATTTATAAGCATGTATTGAAAATAATTTGATTTTTTTTAATACTTTAATTGAAAATCAATCTAATTTTTTTCTAAATTAAGAGGGTATAGTCACGCAGTAAATTCGCATAACACTCCACTTTTTTTAAATTCTATAATTCAGGTAGAATTAAAAAAAATTAACATTTTGAACACATTCAAATTTTTTTTCATTGACTTGAACCTTTTAAAAATCTTTTCAATTTTAGATCAATGTAGATGATCGAAGCAAATAAATTGAATTATTTGCTCCGATTTGCAGTCTTCATTATTTTTTTACTCTAGACATTTTATTACTAAAATTACACTTTACCACAATACGTTATTGATACCGTAAGACTATATATGTTAATGAATTTGTTTTGATAACTAAACATTGAAGTTTCCAAAAATATATAATTTTATTCAAAAATGTAGTTACAAATTGTATCAAAACTAACTTTGTAGAATCATTAGTAGTTTAAGTCCCCCAGTTGTTCCATAGTGTTCCATAGCGTTCCTAGTGCAAATGTGGAAACCTAGTTTGTATTGAGGCTGTAAGGAAACAATAAATAGTCTTTCAACTGGGATTTTTATGCTATTATTTAAATGTTAGTAATAAGGGACTGCAAGTCAAAAGTCATAAATTTAGACATTTAATAATTAGAATGGATATTTTCAAGTGTGATTTTATGCTATCATTTTAATGTTAAAAATAAAGGACTGCAAGTCAAAAGTCATAAACTTAGATAGTTCATAATTAAAAAAGATATTTTTATGATCTTATTACGTTTTTCAAATTTTGAAAGTGAGTGGGTAAAGTCTATATGCCCTGAAATGATTGTGAATCGATGTGTGATTGGACAATGTTTCAGAATATTGAACTATAAACATATTGTTCATCATATACTGTTCCCTGTAACATTTACCGTCCTATGTTTCAATATATTGTCTCTTATCCTTCTTATTATGTTATGGTTGTATTCATCGATGACATCCATTATTGCAAAATATCATATACACCTTCTGCATAGTTTGTTTCCGCGGTAACTCAAACATTATCATGTAGA
This sequence comes from Hylyphantes graminicola, assembly GCA_023701765.1. Classification (NCBI taxonomy): domain Eukaryota; kingdom Metazoa; phylum Arthropoda; class Arachnida; order Araneae; family Linyphiidae; genus Hylyphantes; species Hylyphantes graminicola. The sequence continues at coordinate 9,478,529 of CM043113.1, forward strand.
TATAGTATCTCAAGTACACGTATGTACCATGTGTGAGGGTAATGCAGATGTTCCCGCATTTTCTCATCTGCATGTTTCAAAGTTAACTGCACTGTAGCTCCAATCAGATTTGACGAGTTAAGTTAAGATAACCTTAATTCATAATTGAAGGAAATCAAAGAATATATATCCTATTACTTATTTTTAACTCTGTGAAACGAATTACAATACGTCTATGATAAGTTTGACTAAAAATACCCTAACAATACCTTCAAAAACTTCACAAAAACGTTGAAACAGGAAATGGCAAACACATTTTAACTGATGCTCCGGACTAAGTCATAGTATTATATCTCCGTATATAGAGAAACAATGAATGTTTTCAGCATTCAGTATGTATTCAAATGTCCCTGCTGTCTAAATACCTCATATTTCCACATTTTCTTTTTTTATGCGTTTTAGTTGACTCAGATAACAAATGTTATAAGTCCATATTACCACTTAATGTTCATTGGGCTTTTCTCATTTCACATCATGCGCATTCAAATATCACAAATTTCAAAATCTTATGAAGCTAACTTCTTACTTGTGACAGTTAAATTTCAGAACCAAATTTTATGTAAAGATAAGGATCGAAAATACCTTATCCTAATTTGCACACGTGTAAGACGATAAGGAAATTATCATGCTTCTAAAAAGTCCGACTTTCTTTTAAGGAACCATCCAGGGAATCGTACTTTGATTAATCAATTCTCTGCAACATCTCAAGCGTAGATACGCTTTAGTCATTGAAACTAATTGGACACTTAAAACGCAGGGTTTTAGATTTTTCCTAATTAAGCCTTTTCGTTTTGGCCGGATGCTTTCGAAAAACAATGTTTTAAATTGTAAAAAATGTAACTATCATTTTCCTGATTTTATTTGTTATTTGTAAGTGAGATATAAACTCTGGCAAGTTTTTATTATATGTTTGATGATATAGTTGAAAAATACAATTACAAAACTGTACAGTTTTTGAAAACATCATAAAGCAATTTAGTTATTACTATAAATGTATCCAAAACGAAATATCCAACTGGGATGGTTTAAATAGGCTGTCTTTCTTCTTTAAAATTATTTTATTACTTTATTATATATTTTCTTTGACTAATTCCTTTAAAAAATTCTTATTAGTATTCAGAATTTCTTGTCAAACGCTTCCTTAATCAGTCTAGTAGATTAAAATTCGCAGACGTTTTAAAAACAATTTAAGGCCATACCCATATTAATAAAACACATTTTAACTTGGTTTATTGTTTGCGTTAATGTAACACTCACAGTTGTGTTTAATCATTTCCTTTTTATAAAATGATTCAACTATTTTAGATAATAAATCGAATGTAAAGGTTGCCTCACCAAACATTGCATTTTCTCAAGATTTTGTTTACTATTTTAAATAAATATATATGAGGTTGTAACTGATTTTAAAAAGTAATAAGTGTATATATTATAAAAATAATAATTAAAGAAAGAAGATTTAGCTTAAGTTTCTCTAAAATTAAAATTTTTGAATTAATAGTTTCAATTTAAAACAAAGGGAATGAAATTACACCTATCTAAAATTACCATAAGAAGCCAAATCTCAATAAATTAACGTTAACTATTTTGTCAAACCAACAAATAGAAACGGTTAAAAACGATGACCGTGTAATCATTGCTGTAGTGTATTTTTTGCTGTAGATTTTTTTTGGTAAAAAAAAGTAATATAGCGAATAGTGAATGAGCGCAATTATCTCGAAGTCTAACGACCAGGGAATCAAATTATAGTGAGGAAATAAAATAAAGATGTATTCGGAAAGTTCATAACAATTAATATAAAACTACATCGACCGGATTTTATTTCTTAATTTATTTATATTTTTGCCCGCAATTAACTAATAGAAATGTTATTTTTTTCTTTGAGATTTCTTAGAATTGTTATAAGATATTTGATATTAAAAACCATATATTGCTACGTAGAATATTTCTATTTTTAATTATTCAACTTTAATTACGATAAAAAAAATAGTTAATAAATATGGTATTTTATTAAAAATCAGAAAAAAATTATGAAAAATTGTAGGATAAAACTAGAAACACAATAAGTAGTTTATAGCAACATACAAGAACAATTACAAAATTCATGAGAAAGTTTTATTAAATGCAGTTTTTCATTGTAATTTCTTTAAGGATATTTGAAATTAAAAATAAGGTTTTGCCTTGAGAAGTTTTTGTTTTCAACCCTTAATTAATAAAATTGATAAATTGCAATTTGAAATTTTAGTTAAAAAATATTACAACTAATTTTGTAAGTGATTGTACGATGAAACTATGGACTTTATAAGTACTATATTGTACCACAAAAAAAGGAAATAGCAAACAGGAAAAATTAATAAATAAAATTTTAGTAAAAGAAATAGTTATTTTAAAAGTATTTTGAAAAAGATATAGCTAAATGTTTTGTGAAAACTCTTGCAAATGCTGGTATCAATCATTAATATACAATAGTTAGACACAGCAAGCAAAGTTAAACGATCAAGTTCAAAACTATCAATTAAACAAAACATCAAATTTTTATAAAATATAATTTTGGTTTAAAAAATAAATTTTTCAAAATGCCTTTATTCCTACCACTATTTACCGAAAAATATCCAAACTAGATTTATAAATGCACATATATTGTTAACATAAATAGTTAGCAAACGCTTAAGCTTCATATTATATTCAATTTATATTCTTTGTTCCACAAAAGCTCATTAGTTAATGCGCATACAAACATATTTCTAAAGAGTATAATTTTTATTCATATTCTCAAGATGGGTCATTAAGCTGCATGTACCATGGTACTTTCCATTTTTGAGCAAATTTAATTTTCAAAAAGTACAAAAAGAATTTTGTTAAAGTTTAAACGTTTAACTGAAGCATGTCTTCATTAAATGTGAATCTGGGGAACTAATAAAAAAATTATAAGTCGTTTAGAAAAACAAAAACTTTACCAATTATGTAAGCTGAACATTTTGAATTTTTAAATATTGTGCACAAAAAAAGGAACTTTCTAAAAATGTTGTTTTAAAAATATTTTTTAGAGGCTTCTTAATTTTTTCTGCTTTGGTATAATAATTAAAAAGGTTCACTCATTAATGACACTACACGTAATATAGTTTTTAGGTCAATATTATAAAAATTACGTGCAAGTTATTTTTTTCTTCATCGATGTTCTAGAAGTATTCATAATACTAATAAAAAAATGTGAAATTTAACTTAACGCCGTATTTAACCCGGGAGCATGGTCCGTTGTATTGACGATATAATTCAGTAATGATAATTTTTAGAGATATTTTGGCCATAGGCAAACTTAGGACATAAGTTGATCGAGTGAACTTTTAATCAAATCTAAAGGTTTGGCACACTTTCAAAAATATCAGGTACATAAATATATTGGTTCTTAAAGAAAATCCTTAGGGTATGAAATACACCGTTTGTTTTCTGTCGGGTTAATATAAAAAAGCACCATTATAGTTTATCAGTTTAGAAATTTTAGAACGTGTACCTGTGTATTGCCCCAACATAGTCAGAATATTTAAAGGTTTCAGCCACATTAAAAATTGCAATTTTAAAAATTTGAGGTATTCACTACATAAGAATCACAAGCTATTTGCAATCTAATAATCTTGAAAACTAAATACTTCCCCAAATAAGTTTTTCGGTTGCGTAGCAAATATGTATTTGAAAAATAATATTTTTGTTTGGCCAGCCAACACTGAATGCTGACCTTTGAAAAAAGTACATACAATAAATCATCTATTATAAGAAAAATAACTAACTGTCTAACATACTGTCAACTGTTTAAAACATCTTTAAATTCTTTAATCGTGGTTGTCTACATTTAGAATAATGTTGAATCTTGTACCTAAAAAAAACAACTTCAAAGCAAATTATTTTCAGAAAGGAGTACTATAAATAGAAGCAACATTACGAAATATGAAAATCATTGAAATATTTGCTAATTTTAACTGTTTGCAGAGAGAGAGACCCGTTTTAAATTTTCTAACGTTCTTCCAATATCAGTTTTAGAACCTAAAGACTAAACATAAATTTAAATAACAAGAATAAGAACACTAAGTAAATAGCAATTTTCAAACTTATGTAAATATGCTGTCCCAACTTTAAAACTATTTGCAAAAATTACTTATCGATTTTGTAAGCAACCAACTATTAGATAATGAATAAACATGCTTCGGGTGCTGGATGCTTCAAACTAATACAACTTTTGTTAACACCTTTTTAACATTTTTAACCCTTAGTTTCTTGTTTGCAGTTCGTTTGGGTGTTTATTGGCGCTAGAGGCAAAGTCGGGAAAGAATTCAATTTCCGCAAAAATTTGCATTTGGGTAATTATTTTGGGGGAAGTGTCGAATTCCCTAGGGAAGGGGTGTAATACTGAAATTTTCTTTGTTAAGGTTTTATAGTTAAATTGGGGGTATTTACCAAATACCCCATTGCACCCAATGCTTTTAGGTATCTGAATTTAATAAATAAAAGATACCGAGAGAGAGAGAGAGAGAGAGATAAATAATTTGATTCACTAGGAAGAAAACCATCGGGCGAGGTTGACAAATCCTTTCATCCCTTGATTGGGTCGATAAAATAGGTACCAATCATGTTTGTGAACAAAACACTGGGGGTTCAACGTGAGGCTGACCCCCTTACCGGGACATATGCCTAGCACCCCAGAGCCCTAGGTCACGAAATCTTAAATGGGCACTCCAGGCCTTGACTCACTAATGGGCTGTTGCGCCGAGGAGATTAGTTTAGTCCTGCCCTTGGGAAGGGGCGTAATACTGAAATAGTCTTGGTTAAGGTTTTCTAGTTAAATTGGGAATATTAACCAAATACCTAATTGTATCCAACAATTTTAGATATCTGGCTTTAATAAATTGTAGAAACCAAATTTAATTTGATTCACTAGGAAGGAAACCACCTTATTCATGGATGAGAAGCTATTTTATTTCGTGGAGCATTAAAAAGAAATCAACGGAAACATATAAACTTATATTTTGTTATTCATTTACAAAATTAAACCCCATAACTTATACTCCCCTGCAGTTATTTTACAAAATTATTCTGCATAGAGTTAGGAAAGAGAATAGATCGGCCCATGTATGTGCGCAGTAACGCACAAAAGAAGCAGGCTAGAGGGTGCATCTTGGGATACCTCAGCGCTGGTTTGTTATGCTCAGTAGCTTGAAAACCTGGCAGCCCTGCTTCAAACCATTTAAACTGATAGCCGACTCTACTCCTCCTTCCAAATTCTATGTTATTATGATATTCAATCTGCAAAAAAACAAAAGCCAAAAAAAAACACATTTTCAAAGAAACGGATGCAAATTTGAGTTGTTTCACTGATAGTTAGCCCATACGCAATGCCGCCAAGATCAGTTCAGTTAAGGAGAAGGCCTCCCGAGATCAAAGTAATTTCACACTTTACAATGAAATGAGTTTTTACCGTGTGTGCATCGTATGTGAGTTTTAAGGGCTATCATCAGATGATGCAGCTGCTGTTTGGACTATCCAATTTGGGAGTTGGGCTTAAATTACTTTGTGTTTGAAGTTTTTTGGGCAAATCATAACTTTCAAATCGTCGTTTTTTTCAACTCGCCAAACTCGCATCCAGTAATTTATGCACCTGTCCCTAAAAACTTTCCAAGCACGCTTGGTTCTAACCTATGACCACTTCACCACTGCGGCCATAGGTTGCAGGCACATTCATTTAAACGATCCAACTAAAAAATATAATATGAGCACAAAACAAGAGTTGCTGATCAAAAAAAAAAAAAAATCACGAATTGACTTGTTTCAAATGATTCAACTCTCTCATGTTTTTATTTCTCCCCCCCCCTCCCCCATGAGTTAATTGAGCAAAAATGAAATAGATCTGTTCACTCAAGAAGTGGGAAATGTTTATCCATGACACTATAGACAATATACTTACCCATACCATGACATATATTCGCATATGAAGAGTACACTGGAAAAACCACTTGAGTACGTAGATGGCTTTCCTCAATAGGCCTCTTTGGCGATGATAGCGAAAAATCGCCTAAACTGGTGTAAAGAAACCGGTTACTTACTTTGTTTTTCTTTCGAGGCAATCCTGATTCATGCCAGTGGACTCGAGTCACACGTTTGTACAGCGAATGAAGATCCGAAAGAAAAACCGTTTTCCTGTCGCCAATGTCCACCAAGAAGACGCAATTACGGGAAGACTCCTAATAAATAAAGCGGTTCTTCCATTGTACTCTTCATATAAAATAAGAACATAAAATTTGAACTAAACTTGATAACTGCCCAATTACCACAACACCAAATCACAAACCATTGTCTGTTAGACAAAACACGGTCACAACCCTCCTTATTGTCCTCTTAATCACTATAAAACTAAACACATCATTAGAAACCTCCAGATTAAACATTCGAAACGATTATGGTCACCTATTTGGTGGTGATTAACAATCTTTTCAGTGATAATGCGCAATCATTTATGCAAAATACACTCTGGAGTGATAAGGGAGCGATAGTTGTATCCATTTACGAGGCTCGAACGGCCGTCCAGTATCCAGAGGAAGATTAAAAATTGTCATTTACATTTACATTTACATTTGGAGGAGGATAGTAATGAGTAAATGAATATATATTGTAATTTTATGTAGAAAGATGCCTGGAAAATGCATTCAGGGTGTGTTAAGAATATTTTATAACATTGGATGTAAGTGTTTATTGTTAATAAAAACGCATTACGTATGTTTTACGGCTTGATGCAATGCATTAATTGAAATATTCCGTTTGAATAAAAGTGTGAAAAGGATTTTACGATAATTGATGAAGATAGCATTACTTTGTTAAGAAGTACTGTTCTTGTTGATGGTTTTGAAATGTTGTTTGTAATAGTTAATATGTTATACAATGTAAACGTAATTTACCTAGTTTCATTTTGCCTCCAAAATGTAATGAATAAGCATTTTAAACTAATATATTATTAAAATATATATATATATAAATTCTAAATTCATGAAGAGAAACAACCATGCATATTCCCTTATTTTCAGAGCATAATTTGAAGTTTCACTTAGGCTATTTTCTTTGCAATCAATATTAATGTTGTTTAAAATTTTGCTACTAAAACTAGCCTAATTTCCAAAATAAACAAAGTAGTTTTTTAAATTTAAACTAAATTTTTTCTCTAATTGTTTTTTTAAAATGTGTACTAAATGCAGAATTAAGGTCACACTAACAGGAGAAAACATTAAAAATATTGTAATTACTATTTATAATATCTATTGAGATGACCAGTTGTATAAAGCATTTATGATATAATATCCCATAAAAGAGGGCTATTTGTTTGATTTAAATCATCTTATATTTATAATTTGCTTCAAAAAACAGAATCTTAAGCATAAAAATAATTGAAGTTTAATTTTGTTGCGTGTCCTTTCAATTACATAACATTAGCATTTCAAACTATTCTGCTACATAAAAAGCTGCTAAAAGATACAAATATTTTATTATTACTATTATTTTAATAAATCATATTTGCCATAATATCCTTTCTTGTAAAATAGTGTATACTACTTCAAAATTTTACATACCAATAATATATACTAATTATGATATTTACTCCAAGTAAAATATTATCGCATTTCTCTAAAGAACCTGCTTAGGAAACAAATACAATTTTCCAAGGCATCGAGCCAAGAAAACCCAGTATGTAAGTCTTTCCCATAAAATTTCGGGTTCAGTCGTAAAGTATAATACCATTGGGTAATATTGTGTCATAAGAGATGTAGCGGTTCTTTCAAATAGAGTTAGGGATATAAATTGTGTCATTTTATGTTTCAGAAGAGATTGTACCCTGTAGATTATAATAAACTAAAAATTGCACCAGATGTATTTTGTTATTGTTCAGCAGTAGCCAGTAACGTAGATTTGTAAAATATTTCATTTGCTTTAAGAAAAAGTTTGTACACGTTTTTTTATGCTAATGGCTTTATTATATATTTAAAATTGTATACAATGGGGAGTAACTGTTAGATAAAATGGAGATTTATGTGGTAAATAACAATATTATATTTAGGAAAACTTATTAAGGTGCATTGACCCTTCGAAAAGAAGACTTCTTGAATACCGCCTTCTTTTCATAAAAAAATAAACCTTTAAGGGGGAATTGGCACGCTGGACGTCGGGTCTCCAAAGCAAAGTGCTTCACTGTTAATACAATAATGAAAAAAAATCTTCGAGCTCAATAATTTTATACTCTTGCGACCTGGCGTCCCCATCAGGGGACATGCTTTACAACCTTCTCACAAACAACTAAAGTTAATTTGTTCCGAAAATGACCTGGTTCTGTAGAAGAAATCTAAATATCAGTTTTCAGCCTTTGATTACAGGTATCAGTCATTTATTTTCATAAAAAACTGAAGTTGAACGAGGGTCAATACAAAATTAGAGTTCTCAAAAAAAAAAAAAACTTTTCAAAAGGTTCTTTTAGTAGTTAATTTTAAATGTATTTTGCATTAAAACTATGTTAAAATAATATGTTAACTACAAATAAGTGATACGCTTTTTTGTTGATTTTTTTAGATAAAAAAAAACTATTTTTAGTGTTTAAGGCGTGTCCCTAAGTAACTATTAAACATATTTTTAAAAAATGTATTTGACTAACATACTTTTTAGCATATATTTGTATGTAAAGTATGTTTTAATTAAAAATATACGTGTAGGATTTTGCTTGGGTCTTAAGAGGTTAAACGATTCTAAGATGATCCTTTAACTATTGACAGAGATCTTAATAATTATTTTTCTCCTGATGCTAACCCTCTAGCGATAACAACTAACTCTTGAAAAGAAGCTCTTCAAACTTCATCTAGTAGGGTCTTCATCGTTGCGTAAAGATTGTTCATTTTCCTATTATCCAAATTTCAAAAATGAAGCTCCACTCTCGGAAAACTCTTCCCCGGAGTTAATTATGAAGGAAGATCTATTAGCAACAACGCTTCTCAATTAAAAATATCCTTGGACAGCGTTTGAGAATTATAATGACCATAGTTCAATGAGACATGGTTCATTCTTGTTCTAAAAATATTCTAATTTTCGACTTAGTTTGGGGATTTTATTATTTTTTTTTATATAAGAATGGGTTAGGTTGATTTGGTTTCGAAAATTTTTTGTTTATAAAAGACGTTGTCTTGCCCAAAATTTAACTGAAGCCGTCTGAAGGGTTTTTTAGAAAAACAATAGTTCAACTGTAGTTTGGCCAGGTCCATTTTGGTTCTAAAATATTAATTCAGTTCTTAATACATAAAAGGGTTAAGTGCTTCGGACTTAGATTGTAGGTGGCTGTGAACGTACCTTCGTTGGTCATGTCTTTACTATAGCCTGCTGAATAAAAATTTTATGATTAACATTCTTGATACCATTTAGAATGCCTCAATGAGTTATTATATGGGGATATTCTGTAGATATATGACATTCCAAAGAGTTAAGGAGTTAATTTTTGAATTGTTGTGTATATTTTCTTTAAGAATTTTTTTCTACTTAGATTACCTGATTCATTTTATCAAGACAAACTTACAATATTTATTGCTGATCTTAATTTCGAAACTATTTTATATGGTTAAAAAAACAAGCGCGTTCAGAAATTATTGCTGTTTAGCTTAAAGTTATTATTCATTTGTTAACACTGCAAAATTATAAAATTATTTTTTGAAGTTAAATAATAATTTAAATCTATCTCTAAACGGCTTTTGAAATGTAAATAATCAAACGAAAAAAATATCTTAATTTAGAACTTGCCGCCCGAATGAATTGTCGGGGAAGCTGGCCAGTAAGAAGGTTCCGGGATCGGTTTCTATATCAAAACCGACCTTAAGTTTGCAGTATACAAATGTTCTACGAGAAAAAGGGTAAATAGTTCTCATTTTTGAGTGCGAGAATCGAATACAAAAAGGTATTTCACATTCAATAAACAAATTGATTTGTTATTTCAAGACATAAATTTATTATTTTTATTAGTTAAGCTTCAGTTAGAGTGTTTATTTTAATTATTTTTTCCTTCGATTTTGACGTAACAGGGCGCATGAATATTAGGGTCGATAGAAGCAGCCAATCAGAGTACGTGAAATTGCGGCGCCAGCCGGGTTGTTTACTCAGTTCCCTCCGCTCAGTACATTTCTCTGCTGCAAACTTAAGCTCGGTTTTGGTATAGCCTTTAAGGACATTGATGTTTGTGAAGTGTGTTTGTCTATATTTGTAAACTTTAGTCGAATAACGTGATAAGAGAATTTTTTGGAAAACATTAACAAACTATGCCAATGAATACATTATTACCAACTTTAAAGAAAACAAGTGTCCCTCTTTTTATTTACTTTAAGTTTTAGTGTACTTTTTACCATTTGTAAATGTCATTTTAATGTATTTAGATACTAACGAGAGACAGATGACACGATTCTCCCTTTACATAAACGTCAAGTCAAGTATATTTTTCGCCTTTTGTAAGTGCCGTTTTCAGCGTACCTCAGTGCAAACAAAATACTCTGAGAGCCCTCGTAGCTTATTATGTTGCTTTGGATTCCCATTTGGGCGAAAAATTCCGTAGCGTCTGTAGCTCAGCTCAGGCTTGAAATAGTCTGACAAAAACGTACAACCTACCTACCTACTTATCTTCAAACATTATCAAATAATTCCGAATTACTGATTTCTGATGGAAAAAATGCTGTTTTTACTGAATGCTAATTTGTTGTCAAATGCTACATCTTGGTTGAGCTATAATAGCATTCTTGTTATCTACTAGAATACTCAAAAATTTTCAATTCAATATAAATACCAAAAAAAAACCCTTCTTAACAATAAAAATACATTATTCGGTTGATTAAAGCTTAAAAGACGCCAAAGGTATTTACATTTTGATCTTATTCAAGAAAACTAATTTTACTCCAATGTCGGATAAAACTATTTTTCATTCTGCCTTGGGCGCTTTATGCAAAGACGGGGACAAATTTATCTTGGAATTCTTTAGTAAAAAGCTTATTCTTCATTGCTTCATTTTTATTTTACTTTTAATTTTAATCTGGAAAATTTCAATGGTAAAAATAAAAGTACATTTGAGTTTGCTTTCAGCCTAGATTAAGTTTAGATTTTTTTTTGTAACAAAACAATCTATTTCGAAGAAGTATAACATAAGTTATATTTGAAACATATTTTGCTGTTTGATCTGATATAGGAATTTTAATAACGTATATTTGGTGATAAAATCAATAAAAGGGAAATAACTGAAAAATGTAGATTATATATTTTAGGTTTTGTATCATTTTTGCTAGAGTGTAATGCGATAATTTTTTGAGAGAATAAAAGAAAGTAGTTTATTATTAACAAACTCATTTGACATAGACAATTACAAATATTCCGTTTTAATTGTAAAATTCGTATAATATATTTTATACATATAAATTGAAATTTTGTTGTCTTAATAAAACCTTTTTTACAATATGTTGCTTTATATTTTTTTAAAAATTGAAACTTGTCTTTTAACGTAAAGAAACACTTGTTGGTAACAACTATTTAAATTGTGTTAAATCTGTTGGTGTCAACTTTTGGCGATCAATAAATCTAAAGTAAGCCATGTATATTCTATATGTATCGAGTTGTGTGTATGTGTGTGTTTAAGTTCAAAGTTTATGATTTTTGTTAACGTTTTGTTTAACACTTTTGCAACCCGATTACATAAAGCTAGTATATATAAAAAATAATATTAATTTTAGTATGCAATGGTTTTAATCAAATTGGTCTCTGAAAACAGAGACTAATCTAATTTGTGTAATTTATTGAATATAGAGTTAATATCCTACGAAGTATTTGTAAAATGTTTAAACGTACAAATATTTATTATTATTATTTTAAAATTATTTTAAAAATTGCTATAAGTTTAAAATAAACAAAAAACGAATTCAATGAATCTAGTCTGGACTTTTTATAAACTAGTTAAGAAAATATTAAACAATTCTTTACATAAGCCCTAACCATACAAAGAAATCTACTCAGGCTAAAATTTTCAAAGTAGACCTTGGGATTTTTTTTTTACCTTTTATTAGGCGCATTGAGATTACCGATGATTATCACGTACTATAAGAAAAAAATTAAACGTTATAGGACCTCAGCAGGCCAGCGTAAAATTCGGAAGAACTAAAAAAACTGCTGAATTCGGCACAATTTAAATGGAAATTTAAAACCCTTCTAAGAATAAATTGACGTTTAAGTATATCGTGCGTATAAGAAGCGTGGACTTTTAGAATGGATATTTTGAGGGGACTTGTGTGTGAATAGAAAAGGGCGAAAATCAACGACCTATATGGAAGAGGCTAATATTTTTTTTAAAAAAAATAGGTAAGTTGGTTTTGGGGGTATGACGAATAGCTCTGTTGCACAATAGGTCAAAATTGTCTTTAGGTTAAAAACATATCTTTAATGGAGCCGCGGGTAGCCTAGTGGTTAGCGTCTCGGTTTCGGAATTCGAAGGTCCTGCGATCGAGTCCCGATACCACTTAAGCCCCACCGAGTAAATGCGGAGTACGTGCTCGTTAAAACAGTGGGACCGAAAGTCCTGTAGGCGGTCAACTTGTCTCGAAATCTGTTCGGAACCACTCGTTCACGGCTGACAGCAGTTTTAGGGTTCCGAATGCGTCCGAACACGTTTCTCCATCATCGGCACTCGGAACAGTGACGTCAAAATTTTCGTCCACGCTCATGTTTGGGAAAGCTTTTTCGGCCTTGTTTTTTAATTCGTCCGTGAGTTAATAAGACATTTTTTTCTTCTCTAAAGAAGAATAAAGACGATTCTATTCTGTAATGATTAAGCATTCCCAAAAGAGCAGTTCAAACACAAATGCATGAAGCATGAGAAAGCTTCGATTGATGGCGAGTTATACCCACGTGATTTGGTAAAAATGTTGGTCGACACTTTGGTTTTCGCATACTAAGTCTTTTCTCTTCGAAAAAGTCTGGTGAAAATCCATCACACAAAGTTGGGTTTTGGAATCGGAAGATATAAATATCGATTTTCAATCTAGGCAATACCAGGTTGAAATGTGGCGGTGAATCGAGAAATAGGGGAAAAGATTTATTACCCAGGTAAATTTTTAATGGATTAGTTAAAGCTTAAAGGAGTGATGATTGCAATTTCTTTTGCTTTTTAATTAAGCTTTTGTGGTAACACTATTATAGTGTAGTATCGAAAGTTAATTTGTTCTTAAGAGGATATTTCATTCATAGAACTTACCTATTTCATCTAATTATGAAGTATTAGGTAAAAAAAATAACTATAAACTGCTCAATTGCTTTTCAAAATAATATATACCCTTCAGAAAAAATGTCTCTATAAATTTACGAAGTGAAATTTCTTATCTTGTTTACTCCTTAGAATAAGAACGTTTAGTTTTTGAGACATTTAAAACAAAAATCAGTAGCAAAAGAAGTAACGTTTTTTATATTCAACATTTTTAGTGAATTATTAAAAGTTTTATTTTATCCAGTATGCTTATTTTTATAATAACCCTCTGAGATATAAGAAAAATGGCCTAAGTATAAGTGTGTTTTCCCTGCATTAAATAAATTAAAAAAAATTTGTTAAAATTTTAAATTTTTATTTTTGTAGCAATTTCTTAGTAATAACTGTCTCTTATTTGAAATTTTAAAATTTATTAAAACTATACAATATTTTTCTTTATTTTTAAAATATGTGTGCTTCAGGGAAACCAGACACAGTCAAGTTACGGGTTTATGTGTCTTTTTCCCTCAAAGAATTAATATCACTTTTGAAAAAGTTATTTTTATAAAATTTATTATTTATAAGTTGTAGTTCTCCTTCGCCATTTAACTCTTTTCTGGATAATGCATTCGACCAAAAATTAAATCGGTTATAACCGCAGATCATTTAATTAATGAAATTGCAAATTGGTTATTAAATCTATATAAACTAACATATAATTCATATATTACGTGATGCATTGATTTTTAAGATCATTATTGCGCTAAATAAGAATCTCATGCAATCATTCGACTTCATATTTACATTATTTCACCGAAAGTGTCTTTTTCACACATCAGCAGGTTAGCAATAACTAAAGAACTTATTTTACACATGTGCTAAAATATCAATATCATATATGACTATATTATTCAAAACTATTAAGTTATATCGAATAAAATAGTCATTTAGTTTCTTGTGTATCACTATCATATATATGAATGGTTTATTCAAAACTATTCAAGTTATATCAAATAGCCATTTAGTTTCTTGGGCATCTCTCTCATATATTTGAATATATTATTCAAAACTATTCAAGTTATATCGAATAACATAGCCATTTAGTTTCTTGTGTATCACTCTCATATATATATGAATAGTTTATCCAAAACTATTCAAGTTATATCGAATAACATAACCATTTAGTTCTTTTCTATATAAACTGCCAAAGTTAAATTTCATTTATAGGTCATTTCGAGAAAACTTTTTCCAAAAAAATATTATTTTCATCTGTGCAATTGAACCGCAAATGAAACGAAACTATATGAACTTTTGCCATTCCAGGAGTTCTATTTTATTTTTCGGTAGAAAAAAAATTACTTGCCCAAAAGTTTCATTTTATAAATCCGGTTCTATTTCCAATTGCTCGGCCAGAATCTCACCTGAAAGTTTTTCTTGGCGCAATAAATATCAAACTGAGGGAATACTAGTTGACACTTACCAGAAAAAATAGCAGAAAATCATAAACCCGAAATTCACCTCATTCCATTTGAAAACTTTTAGTAAAAGTGGCCCAAGTCGAGCATATAAATAATAGTTATTCACATGTTTTTAAATCATAAACTTATTAATTGACAAAAGGTAAACAAACAGATTGAATGCATTGTAAAATGGAAGGAAAAACAAATTGATTTTGTTAAAATAAAAAGGAAATTACTTATATTGTTGGTAAACTATTTAAAAGAAACAAGGAGTAAATCTTCAGGACTTTCAATTATTACTCAATAAATCATTACATGTAATGGTAATTATATACTAAAAAGGTAATTTTAATAATTTAAAAACAAAAAAATATGTGGCACATGTAGTTTTCTCGAAAACCGAACTACGAGGTCCAACAGAAACCAAAAAGTCGTATATCGGGGGAAGGGGGAGATACATATATATTCCGGCTTGTGGTCGGAGACCAGCTTATGAAGCCTTCGTCAAATAAGACAGACACAGGAAGAATGTTTACTGTTACAGAAAAAAGGAATATACACGCAGGGTGCAGGCGGGAATCTAACCCGCATCAGTTACGGAGCGCAGACTGCTAGCGTAATGATCCAAACCACTCGAACATCCGGGGCCCCCTTCATATAACTACGTACCTCTTCACTTGATATTTTGATCTTCTATCGGATCAGGCCAATTTCGGAACTATAATTAACATGTTAATTGTTTGTGGGGAGGTTTTTAAAACTGTCCCCAAATGGAGACGCCAGGTCGCAAGACATTAAACCACTGTTGAAACAAAACCCTCCTTTAATACCCAGTTCATGTATTACTCTGGATTCCGAAGCAAAAATCATAACTTCCACTCAAACATAAAACTTCGACTCAAAATATCGCCTTAGAAGTTGGTTGTTACTTTCCAAGAAGCATAACTTTTTTTTTTTTCATTTTTATATCCACACTCTATAAGGGTCGTTTTGGAAGAAACCAAAGCCACCAGAAAATAAATACTTAAATAAAAGAAACACTTCCAATAGGAGTTCTGTCGTAGTTCGTTTTTATGATGGCTTGTGACAGCAGCCAGCACTGTACAATGGCCCGGCGTATTTGATAAAATGGTGTGGGAGGCTACTTACGTGTTTTTATTATTGTTTTTTGGTTGCCTTTTATGGTGGAATTTCTGTTTGTTGGGGTTTCTTACAGCCAAGCTCTGAAATGGTCGCCAAATAAAGGGGGTTTAATGGCAAACCCAACAATATGAGGGATACGTATACTGGCTGAACTTGTTCTCACTTGATAATAATAAAATTTTTAAATGAAAATTTATTTTACTTTGAATTAAAAAAAATGTTTCTGTAGCAGATTAGATATGAGTAAAACAATTTTTAAAAGAAAGTAAGTAGGGTAGACTGACCGGTGATTGAACAGGCCCCAGTGAATGAACATTTAATAAATATAATTAAAATAATAAGGATTGGAAATCATTCCACCATATGGATTGGCAACACTGACTTCCTCCCATGTAGTTGGGAGGTATCTGGCAATGGTTGGTTGTCCAGGTCATTCTATCCTGGTGTTCATTCACTGGCGAACATGACGTCTTAAACGTTCATTCGCAGGTTAGTCTACCCTACTTGGATTTTATGCTTGACCAAAATAGTTGCTCTCTTAGGCTAATGTTACCCCATTATTTAGTTGCTAAACAATTCTGGGCGATGCTTGAAGTGGACTCCACCAACAACTTCTAATGGAGTAGCTTTGGCCTAAGATTTTCCAGCTACTGATACAATCTGATACAATGTCAACTATGACTTGACCTACGAGTAAAAAAATATTCAAAAAGAAAATTAGTAGGGTAGACTAACCAGTGAATGAACGCTTAGGCACAATTTTTTTAAAGAAAATTCATACATTTTAAGAAAATGTAGCTTTTGGGTTTATGACAATGTGAACACATCTGTCATTACATGTAAATTCTACAAAAAAAGGAGGCGACTTTATATTGCATTGCTTTGTGTCTTTTGGGGGGTCCAAATACAAAGTTGTACAAAGGCCAAGTGAATGAACAGTACTTTTACCAGTGAATGAACACAAAAGTGTCCAGCCATTAAACATGTTGGATTTTAATTAATGACCAGGACAACCAATCATATGTCAGATAGCTTCCTACTAGATGAGAGGAAGTCAGTGTTGCCAATCCATCCAGTGGAATGATTTTTAATCCTTACTTTTTAAATGTATTTACTAACTGTTCATTCACTGGTCAGTCTACCCTACTGTTTATTATGCTTGACCCAAAGTAATCCTCCCGGGCCAAAGGTGCCCCACTCAACGATAGCTTAAGAATTCTTGACAACGAAGCGAACGTTTGGCGGCGAATTGGGTAACTTTGGCAATTTTAATAACTTTTCATTTGAAAAAAAAAAACATGCTTAACTAATGTGCTTACCTTTTCAACTAGTGTAAACTCTGACTTAACCATGGGGTAAACAAGTATTCAAAAAGAAAGTCAGTACTAGGGTTCATGCTTGACCCAAAATTGCCCTCCAGCACCAAAGTTACCCCTTTCAATTTAACTTACACTCTTAAAACAAACACTCCTAATTTAACTCAGTCTGAGTGGATTTCACTCCTCCAGACTGGAAAATGCACTTCTCCTTTTTGGAGTGGATCCTTTGTGTGTTAAACCTCCGACAGGATCACTCCAAACGAGTGATTTTAACTCAGTCTGAGTAAATATGCATGCCTTTACGGTGTCGAAAATGCACTTCTCCAACTGGAGTGGATTTCACTCTTTTGTTTTAAGAGTGTACAAAGTTACCCCATCCATTCTTAAATATCCTTGGCGACGAATTGGAAGCTTGGCGTGAACTCCACCAACAACTATTTGAATTTCTTGTATTTGCCCGGGGATTTGCTTAGGGGATTTAGCGCAACATATCGCCAAGGCCTGACGGTAGATGGTTAAGGAACGAACTTCGGGACTGGGGGATCTTCTTAAAGTAAATCGGTAATAAATTTTATGTTAGGCATTTTGCGAGTGGAATCGGCTCGTTACGGTGATATATTTCCGATTGCGGGATTTTCTCTGGCAAGGAAATGTCTAGACAAGTACCAGGTACTTTAAACCTTATGGTTTCTTTTAAAGATAAGTATGAAAAATTCAGTTGGCGCTGTGGGGAGCCTTGTGGTTAGGATCTTGATCACCGGATCGAAAAGCCTCGAGATCGAGTCCCGGTATCACTGAAGACCCACCAATTATATGCGGAGTACGTGCTCGTCAAATCGGTTGGATCCGAAAGTTCTGTGGGCGATCATGGCGCAGTTTCCCATGAGTATAGGTCCCTGGAGACTATTTCCCTCCCTTTCAGGGACATGTATGAATTGTGGAGGTGGCGCGCGATAGATGGCAGCATCTGCCACGTATGTGTGTTGTGTCTGTCTTACTTGACGTAGGTTTATAAGCGGGTCTCTGACCAAGCACACAAGCCTGAAAATATATGTCAACCAACCAAAATTCACTCTTGACAAATGTTTGTTGCTTACTATAAATATTAATGTTTGATATTTGAAACTATAGTTGAAATAAAATATGTTTTAAAGTTTATTAAGTTAGAAGCGGAAAAAATGATTTGTGTTAACTATTACTTAAATGTTATGAAATCTTTGCAATAAACCATCTACCTTTGCATAGTTATACAGTTTTTTTATATAATATATTTATTTTATAATTGCACTGCATTTTAAGAAGTTTAAGTATGTATGAGTAATTTATGAACATCTAGTACATAAATATAAATTTTTAAAAATGAAGAAATTAATTTATAGTTAAATTTTAATTATATTCTCAAGCAGTGAAAACAAGTTTAACTTTAGACAATTTGCATATCCTTCTAGGGTTTAATTACTAAGAAAAATAACTTCCACATGCTCTTTATAGACGAAACTATAAACGACTCCATTATTTATTTAATAGTACAGTTTTAATATTTACTTAATACTAGAATTTATTTTTTATTTATAGTACAATTTTAATTATAATTTAATAATACGATTTTAACATAAATATATACTTGTTAATTATATAAACACGAAAGTATTACTTATGATTTTACGAAAGTATTACTTATGACTTTAGTTGGAAGAAATAAATATAATTGTAATTAATTCTTGCTCAAAAAAAAGTCGCTGACTTTCTCAAACGCTGATTCACCAGAATTCTAAACTAATTACAACAGCAGTTCTCTAATTCTTAATCGAATTAACTGCTGTCAAAGTCTGGTAACTATAAGATAAAAGACGTCTGGATGTTACTTCCAGCCAAATGAGTCTAGCGATACAATCAAATTTATTTTATTATTTTGCAATTCATTTTATTACCAGTTTAACGAACGGAAAAACGCAATTATTTTTTTGTGCAGGGGCAATTGTCGGCGAACTTTTATAATTTTTATTTATTGCTCTCCAAAGTGAAGTGGAGTGATATGTTTCAAAAGAAGAATAAAGACATTTTATGCTGTAACCATAGAGTAAAGAATAAGATAAAGATGCTGCGACGTAAAAAAAACAATACAAAAACAGGTTTGCTAATTGAAACTATCGATTGCTTTTTAGTAAATCCAAATATAAACGCTATTGGCCAACTATTTGGCGCTATTCTACAAATTGAGAGGTAGGTTAAGTTCAATATATCGTCGCACTGGAGAAACAAGAGGGCTATTGGCGACGGGCGTAATAATTCAGAACCACAGCCAAGTGACTAGCCGACACCTGAGTCGGCATTCAACGCATCCGTTAAGGGCGACATCGTACTTAAAGTTGGGACTTCGGAGCTTAATTAACGTGCACATCCTCAACAGGGCAATTATTAGTCGGACTTTTTTAGGCTGCATTGGTCGTTCGTAGCTCGACAGTTATTTTGGCGATGCCCGGACCCGAACCTGGGACCTCCCACACGCAAGGCAAACGACTTAACCAAATGGACTCAACTATTCAGCAGTGAGGAATATACAAACTATTTCGACTTTGTGATTTTTGACGCTCAAACTATAACTAGAAAACTATAACTGAAGTTATTTACTAGTATCTAGTACAAATCTAGGTCTAGGTATATACTACAACTGTGCCAACAGTTTATATTTTTTTTCAAAATAGCGGTTTTTTTTTAAAGAATAAAATGATTTGTTTACATGGTCACTCTTAAAACAAAAGAGTGTAATCCACTCCAGTAGGAGAAGTGCTGTAGTAATGACTTTTTTGGAAACTAATAATTTACTTTCAGATAATCAATATGGCTTTAGAAAGGGTAGATCTTGTACAACTAATCTTTTAAAGTTTTATGACACTGTTACTGAAGAGATTGATAAAGGCAATATGGTTGATATTATTTACATCGATTTCCAAAAGGCTTTTGACAAAGTTCCTCATGAAGCTTTGCTATATAAGATGCGAAGATTTGGAATCGAAACAGCCGTTATCCGTTGGGTTAAAAATTGGTTGACCAATAGAAAACAAAGAGTTCACATTAATGGTAAGTACTCTGATTGGAATGAAGTAGTAAGTGGAGTGCCTCAGGGCTCTGTACTAGGGCCAGTTTTATTCATTATGTTTATTGATGATATCAGCTGGGGGTTGAATAGCAAGTTAAGTATCTTTGCAGATAACTTAAAAGTGACGAGTACAGTTAATTCTGTTGAGCAAATTGAGCAATTGCAAAGTGATCTAACGAAAATTACTGAGTGGGCTGCAAGGTGGGGCATGTCGTTCAGTGTGAATAAATGCCAAACCTTGCATTTGGGCAAGAACAATGTTAATTATTCTTATGTTTTACAGGGAGAAAGTATTCAAGACAGTGAGTTTGTTAAAGATTTAGGAGTTTTTGTGAGCAATGATTTTAAAAGGAGTAAACAATGTGTTGAAGCAAGTAAGAAGGCCAATCGAATGTTAGGATATATTAGAAAAAGTATCACTTCTAAATCTAAAGAGATTATTTTGCCATTGTATAGGGGATTGGTAAGGCCACATCTGGAGTATGCTGTTCAGTTTTGGTCCCCCTTTCTCAGAAAAGATATTGAAATGCTTGAAAAGGTTCAACATAGGGCTACAAAAATGATTAAGGGTTTATCGGGTATTGATTATGGTAATAGATTAAGATCGTTAAACATGTATTCCCTGGAAAATAGGAGATCAAGGGGTGATTTAATTCAGTTGTTCAAGTTCATTAAACAGGGAGACATGGAGGGCTTAGGTTTTACCTTAAATAGCCGGACCAGGGGGCATGGTCAGAAATTGAATAAATCATGCTTTAGAAGGGAGGTTAGAAAACATTATTTTTACAATAGAGTCGTCAATGAGTGGAATGCTTTACCAGAATATGTTGTGTATTCGAAGAGAGTGGAAGATTTTAAGAAGAATCTCGATAACTATTGGAAACTGGTAAGGAATTAGATATATTTTGGACCAACCTTGCTGGGCCTCTGGCCTGTTGTTGGTCGACAATTTTTGTATTTGTATTTGTATTTAAAGAATACCTTTGGTGCAACCACATTTTCTATTTGAAAGTGGTTATGGGGCCTTTTAATGTTTTAACAAAAGTTTTGACGATTTGAAGCTAAATGATACATAGTGATAATAGTGTTTAATGGGCTTTATGTGTAATGTATAACGTACTACATAAAGCAAGATATTTAATATCGCATTTATGTGAAAATTTAAATACATTTTATTTAGCATACTGTTTAATTAATGCACTGGGAAACCAATGGTCGGGCGGTAACCGCCAAAGGACAATCTTTGGCCAGTGAAAAATGCCTTCGGTGCCATCAAAATCTCTATTTGATAGTGGTTATGGGGCCTAATAATGTTTTAACATAAGTTATAACGAGTTGATAGTAAATGGTACATAGTGATAATAGTGTTTATATGCTTGGATGCGTAATGTACATGTACAACGTAATACATAATGCAAGATATTTAATATCGCATTTATGTGCAAATTTAATTACATTTTAATTAGCATACTGTTTAATACGATGCGGTGGGAAGCCAAGTTTAAATGCTCGAAGAAAAGGATCGAATGTTAACCGCCAAGGAATGTGTTGGACACCCTTTCATATTTAAAATTGTCATATTTTTTTGTGGCATCAAGTCCCCCGGAATTTTTTTTTATAGTGGTTGATGCATTAACGTTTCAACACAAGTTTCAACAATATGTAGGTAACCAGTTGATAGTGGCAATTTACTAGCATGCTTCATAGTTTAAAATTTGCAATGTGCTACTGTTTAAATGTCAAATCAAAAGGTATTAATGTGTATTTACTGTGCAATTTAAATTTAATATCTGCTTAATGTATAATGTAAATTTAATATGTAAAGTAAATGTGATTGATGTATAATGTAAAATGTAGTAGTAAAAAATGAGCCTTGTAATAAAATACGCACATACCTCCTGAATTGTGTATTGCAGTTTCAATTGTATAAAGCATTTGTGTTTAAAGTGTAATGTAATCCGTAAAATATAATCTCTTCTTAAATAAAATATTGATTTTAACTCATGTTTCTTCAATTATAATGAGCTTAGTGCTTAATTAATCTCTTGGGAAGGCAAAAGTCAGTATTAAATTGCTAAGGAGAGTCTAATATAATAGGATAAAGTACAATATGGATAAAGTACAACTTTTGTTGATTTTAAAACAGATTTGTTGCCTGGTGTCAAGTTTCTCTAAAATCTTTATTTGATTATGTTCGGAGTCCCAAGTTTTAAAATTAGTTATAAAAATTGGTTTCTTAACAGTTTATTGTGCAAATAATGTGTGTGACTACAGTGTAATCTTAAACTTATATGATGAGCAATTAATTATAATGAGCATGGTTTTCAATTAATAGTCATTTGAAACCAAAGCTTGGACGTTAACAACCCAGGAAACCTTTGTCGAGCCACCCCGGTGGCGCTATCGTTTGGACGCTAGCCTTTGGAGCTGCTGGCGTCGGGTTCGAATCCCGGTCAGGTATGGATGTTTGTGACCGTCAATAAATGTTGTTATTTGTCTATGTGTTATTCATTTCTTTGCGACTGTAAAAATTATGTATATGTCTGTCCCCCTTGACGAAAGCTTATAAGCTGTTCTCTAAACAAGCACACAAGCTGGAATATATATGTACTATACCATACCATACCTTTGTCGAGGAATGGAATACCTTCACATTTCTAAAGTGACGTCAAGTTTCGCCATAATCTATATATGATGGGAGTTGGAGTTATACTCTTTTAGCATAACACTTACTTAGAAAGCTGTACGTTTAATAGATTGATTTGAGTAAGAAAAAGACGCTTAAATGTTTCTTCCGAAGTTTTCATTAGATTATGGCATTTCCAACAGCATGTATCTAAGTAGTCAATGTAATCAGTAGTCAATAAATTCTGGTAGTTGGAGTTATAATGAATCAAATAGTGTTTATTTATTGTCGAAAACTAAAATATGTTTCAACCGTGTGCTTTGAAACATATGAAAATGTTTCTGTTTTTTACAGTAGAGGAGACAGAGGCTATTTTCCCACGTTTTATTCTGTTTGATTGTGTAAATTTTACTTTTATTTATTTTGAAGAAAATAAGATGATTTTGCCTTCCTTACAAGGTTAACTACAAACTAGCATTACTATTTTTTTTGAAAAGTAAATACACCTTTCCGGCAGCGAGTGGTTAAATGCAATATCGTTTAGTCGAAAAACTTACTTACTTACTCCTCGGCACTACAGTCCATGAAGGACCTTGGCCTCCTTTAGCACACAGCGCCACTTTTTCCGGTCCTTGGCCTTGACCCGCCAATTTTTAACTTTAATTCTTCTCAGATCTTCTTCCGCCTCGTCCAGCCATCTTTTCCTAGGGCGTCCGGCTCTTCTCTTTCCCTCTGGCTTTCATTTTCCTTGTTGCTCTTTTAGTCGGAAAACATGCCCCGTTTTTCCCAGACTCCCAAAAATGGATAGGGCTTATTTTCCAACTATTCTTGAAAAGTTTAACAAATTAAAAAAAAAACAGTTTATTGAAAACATAAGTAGCCCATAGAATTATGCCTAGAATGTAGATAAAATTGTAAAAAAAGGACCAATTCACCATACCAAAAAAAAAAAAAATATTTACGAAGAGGGAGGACCCCCCTTTTATTATACGCAATGATGTTTAATTTAGATATGAATATAAGCATAAAAATTACTCAGCTTTTAAAAAACACAAAAGCAGCTATAACGAAAATATTGTAACACCAAATGCACAAAGCTTCTTGTGGGTGACATAAAACGAATTGCTTCAAAAAGCCATTTAGCTCCTTCTAACTATTCGTTACTCATATAAGGCATGGTGGAAAACTTACAAAATGGGAAAACTAGCCCCGGTCTTCTCTAAGGAACTTATTACATGCTACACATTGTGTTACATACATATTTTGTAAAAAATTACTGACTAGTCAAGGAATATAAGTCGTTTTTATTATTTCACAGAATACCAAGCTGTTCTTCAATTTTTATTCAAAACACAATAACCAGTTCAATTCCTGTTATAGTCATTATGATATTAATAGTTAAATAAATACTGGAAATTCTCTAAACAACAATTTCGGGAAGATGTTTTCTACCTGCAAAGTTCTTGGAAGAGAGATAATAGGTAGTTTCTCTTGGAATTTGGTAATTTACGTAAATATTTTTAAATTACTTTGAAAACATACTAGTATTCTTAGTAATCCTATAGAATTCATTTTTCTATTTACAAAATCTTGGAAGCAAATCCAAATTGATTAAGTTACAAACATGTTTGTTATTGTAATCAGAAAATAAAGTTTTTCAGTGTTAACACGGCAAACAAATAGCAATAGAAAATATATCTTTTGATTCTTGAACGATTTTTTAAAGAAAAACTTTTAAAACCTTGAGATAAACATGAAGTCTAAAAATGGAATACTGTGTTTATTGAAATCGTTATTTTCAAAGTGCATCATTGATAATCATTCATTTCATTGATAATTGATCATTGAACCATGTAATTATTGAAAATAATTTGATTTTTTTAATACTTTAATTGAAAATCAATCTAATATTTTTTTCTTAATTAAGAAGGTACAGTCACGCAGTAAATTAGCATAACGATCTGTTATTTTATATACTATAATTCAGGTGGAATTAAAAAAATAAAATTTTGAACACATTCAATTTTTTTTAATTGACTTGAACCTTTTAAAAATCTTTTCAATTTTAGATCAATGTAGATGATCGAAGCAAATAAATTGAATTATTTGCTCCTATTTTCAGTCTTCGTCATTTTTTACTCTAGACATTTTGTTACTGAAATTACAAGTTTCCATAATACGTTATTGATACCGAAAGACGGTATCCGTGAATAAATTTTTAATGTTAATTAACCATCGCAGATTCCAAAAATATCGAATTTTATTCAAAAATATCGTTATTTTATAATTGGCGGAAATCAAACAATATCTTTCTTATTATATCTTTTTAACCCTATGAAACGAATTACCCTATGTCTATGATAAGTTTGACTACATAAACCAAAAGAATACCTTAACAAAAACGTCGAAACTGGAAATGGCAAACACATTTTAACTGCTACTCCCGACTAAGTCATAGTATTATAACTCCGTATATAGAGAAACAATCAATATTTTCAGCAGTCAGTATTCGTTTAAATGTTCGTTCAGTCCAAATACCATAAATTTCCACGTTTTCTTTTTTATGCGTTTTAGTAGATTCAAATAACAAATGTTATAAGTATATATTACCACATTATATTCATTGCGCTTTTCTCATTTCACATCACGTGTATTCAAATATCACAAATTTCAAAATCTTATGAATCTAACTTCTTACTTGAGACAATTAAATCTCAGATCCAAATTTTATATAAAGATAAGGATCGAAACACCTTATCCTAATTTGCACACGTGTAAGACGATAAGGAAATTATCATGCTTCTAAAAAGTCCGACTTTCTTTTAAGGAACCATCCAGGGAATCGTACTTAGATTAATCAATTCTCTGCAACATCTCAAGCGTAGATACGCTTTAGTCATTGAAACTAATTGGACACTTAAAACGCAGGGTTTTAGATTTTTCCTAATTAAGCCTTTTCGTTTTGGCCGGATGCTTACGAAAAACGATGTTTTAAATTGTAAAAAATGTAACTATCATTTTCCTGATTTTATTTGTTATCTTTAAGTGAGATATAAACTCTGGCATGTTTTTATTATATGTTTGATGAGATAGTTGAAAAATACATTTACAAAACAGTACAGTTTTTGAAAACATCATAAAGCAATTTAGTTATTACTATAAATGTATCCAAAACGAAACACCCAACTGGGATGGTTAAAATAGATTGTCTTTCTTCTTTAAAATTATTTTATTACTTTATTATATATTTTCTTTGACTAATTCCTTTAAAAAATTCTTATTAGTATTCAGAATTTCTTGTCCAACGCTTCCTTAATCAGTCTAGTAGATTAAAATTCGCAGACGTTTTAAAAACAATTTAAGGCCATACCCATATTAATAAAACACATTTTAACTTGGTTTATTGTTTGCGTTAATGTAACACTCACAGTTGTGTTTAATCATTTCCTTTTTATAAAATGATTCAACTATTTTAGATAATAAATCGAATGTAAAGGTTGCCTCACCAAACATTGCATTTTCTCAAGATTTATTTTACTATTTTAAATAAATATATATCAGGTTGTAACTGATTGAAAAAAGAAATAAGTGTATATATTATTGAATTATAATTAAAGAAATAATAATTGGCCTAAGTTTCTCTAAAATTCAAATATTTCAATTAAAAGTTTCAACTTAAAACGAAGAGAATAACATTACACCTATCCAAAATTACCCTTAAAAACCAAATCTCAATAAACTAACATCAACTATTTTATCAAACCAACAAATCGAAACGGTTAAAAACGATGACCGTGTAATCATTGCTGTAGTGTATTTTTTGCTGTAGATTTTTTTTTTTTTTTGGTAAAAAAAGTAATATAGCGAATAGTGAATGAGCGCAATTATCTCGAAGCCTAACGACCAGGGAATCAAATTATAGTGAGGAAATTAAATAAAGATGTATTCGGAAAGTTCATAACAATTAATATAAAACTACATCGACCGGATTTTATTTCTTAATTTATTTATATTTTTGCCCGCAATTAACTAATAGAAATGTTATTTTTTTCTTTGAGATTTCTTTGAATTGTTATAAGATATTTGATATTAAAAACATATATATTGCTACGTTGAATATTTCTATTTTTATTTTTAATTATTCAACTTTAATTAAGATAAAAAGTAGTTTATAAGTTTGGTATTTTATTAAAAATCAGAAAAAAAATTAAAAAAAATTGTAGGATAAAACTAGAAGCACAATAAGTACTTTATAGCAACATACAAGAACAATTACAAAATTAATGAGAAAGTTTTATTCAATGCAGTTTTTCATTGTTATTTCTTAAAAGATATTTGAAATTAAAAATAAGGTTTTGCCTTGAAAACTATTTGTTTTCAACCCTTAATTAATAAAATTGATAAAAATAATAGTTCATCAATTTGAAATTTTAGTTAAAAAATATTACAACTAATTTTGTAAATGATTGTAGGATGAAACAGGGGACTATATAAGTACTATATTGTACCACACAAAAGGCAAATAGCAAACAGGAAAAATTAATAAATACATTTTTAGTAAAAGAAGTAGTTATTAAAAAAATATTTTGAAAAATATATAGCTAAATGTTTTGTGAAAACTCTTGCAAATGACGGTATCAATCATTAATCTACAATAGTTAGACACAGCAAGCAAAGTTTAACGATCAAGTTCCAAACTATCAATTAAACTAAAACATCAAAATTTTAAAACATCTGAAAACTTTGGTTTAAAAAAATAAATTTTTAAAAATGCCTTTATTCCTACCACTATATACCGAAAAATATCAAAACCATATTTTTAAATGCACATATATAGTTAACATAAATAGTTAGTAAACGCTTAAATTTCATATTATATTCAATTTATATTCTTTGTTCCACAAAAGCTCATTAGTTAATGCGCATACAAACATATTTCTAAACAGTATAATTTTTATTCATATTCTCAAGTTGGGTCATTAAGCTGCATGTACCATGGTACTTTCCATTTTTGAGCAAATTTAATTTTTTAAAAGTACAAAAAGAATTTTGTTAAAGTTTAAACGTTTAACTGAAGCATGTCTTCATTAAATGTGAATCTGGGGAACTAATAAAAAAATTATAAGTCGTTTAGAAAAACAAAATCTTTATTAATTATGTAAGCTGAAAATTTTGAATTTTTAAATATTGTGTACAAAAAAAGGAACTTTCTAAAAATGTTTTTTTAAAAATATTTTTTGAAGCTTCTTCAATTTTTCTGCTTTGGTATAATAATTCAGAAGGTTCACTCTTTAATGACACTACACGTAATGTAGTTTTTAGGTCAATATTATAAAAATTATGTGCAAGTTATTTTTTTCATCGATGATCTAACAGTATTCATAATACTAATAAAAAAATTTGAAATTTAACTTAATGGTGCATTTAATCTTGGAGCAGGCCCGGAGTAATGACGATATAATTCAATAATGATTATTTTTAGAGATACTTTGGTCGTAGGCAAACTTAGGACATAAGTTGATCGAGTGAATTTTTATTCAAATCTAAAGGTTTGGCACACTTTCAAAAATATCAGGTACATAAATATATTAGTTCTTAAAAAAAATCCTTCATGTATGAAATACACCATTTGTTTTCTGCCGGGTTAATATAAAAAAACACCATAATAGTTTATTAGTTTAGAAATTTTAGAACGTGTACCTGTGTATTGCCCCAACATAGTCAGAGTATTTAAAGGTTTCAGCCACATTAAAAATTGCAATTATAAAAATGTGAGGTATTTATTACATGAGAATCACAAGCTATTTGCAATATAATAATCTTGAAAACTAAATACTTCCCCAAATAAGTTTTTCTGTTGCGTAGCAAATATTATTTATTATTTTTTTTGTCCAGCCAACACTGAATGCTGACCTTTGAAAAAAGTACATACAATAAATCATTTATTATAAGAAAAATAACTAACTGTCTAACATACTGTCAAGTGTTTAAAACATCTTTAAATTCTTTAATCGTGGTTGTCTACATTTAGAATTATGTTGAATATTGTACCTAAAAAAACAACAACTTCAAAGCAAATTATTTTCAGAAAGGAGTGCTATAAATAGAAGCAACATTACGAAATATGAAAATCATTGAAGTATTTTCTAATTTTAATTGTTTGAGGAGAGATAGATATACCCGTTTTAAATTTTCTAACGTTCTTCCAATAGCAGTTTCAGAACCTAAAGACTAAAAATAAATTTAAATAACAAGAATAAGAACACTAAGTAAATAGCAATTTTCAAACTTATGTAAATATGCTGTCCCAACTTTAAAACTATTTGCAAAAATTACTTATCGATTTTGTAAGCAACCAACTACTAGATAATGAATAAACATGCTTCGGGTGCTGGATGCTTCAAACTAATACAACTTTTGTTAACACCTTTTTAACATTTTTAACCCTTAGTTTCTTGTTTGCAGTTCGTTTGGGTGTTTATTGGCGCTAGAGGCAAAGTCGGGAAAGAATTCAATTTCCGCAAAAATTTGCATTTGGGTAATTATTTTGGGGGAAGTGTCGAATTCCCTAGGGAAGGGGTGTAATACTGAAATAGACTTTGTTAAGGCTTTCTTGTTAAATTGGGAGTATTTAACAGATACCCAATTGCACACAATGCTTTTAGGTATCTGACTTTAACAAATAAAGAATACCGAGAGAGATATATAAATAATTTGATTCACTAGGAAGGAAACCATCGGGCGAGGTTGACAAATCCTTTCATCCCTTGATTGGGTCGATAAAATGGGTACCAAGCATGTACGGAAACTAAACACTGGGTGGTTCCGCGTGAGGCTGACCACCTTACCGGGACATATGCCTAGCACCCCAGAGCCCTAGGTCACGAAAGCTGAAATGGGCACTCCAGGCCTAAACCCAGTAATGGGCTGATGCGCCGAGGAGTTTAGTTTAGGAAGGAAACCACTTTATTCAGTGATGATAAGTAATTTTATTTCATGGAGCATTACCAAGAAATCAACGGAAACATGTAAACTTATAATCTGATATTCTTTTAGAACATATAAGCCCTATATACCTATATTCTGCTATTATTTTACAACATTAAACCCTATATACTTATATTCTGCTATTATTTTACGAAATTAAACCCTATATACTTATATTCTGCAATTCTTTCACCAAATTATTCTGCTATTCAATCTGCAAAAAAAATTACATTTTCAAAGAAAAAGATGCAAAGTTGAGTTGTTTGACTGCTAGTAAACCCATACAGAATTCCGCCAAGATTTCAAACTAAGTTAAAGCCTGCCCATGCGCATTGGGTGTTCATTTTTCATTTCTATTACATAGCTGTAGCGCAATTACAAGCATTTGTCAGTTTCGGATGTTTAGTTTGCTGATGGACATTCAGTTAAGGGGGCGTCCACCCGTGTTGAAAGTATTTTCACAATTCACACACAAAAAAGTAGATACCATGTGCATCGCATGTGATTCTTAAGTACTTTCTCACCATCATCGGAGGATGCAGTTGCTGTTTGTTCTATCCAATTTGGGGTTTGGGCGTAAATTATTATGTGTTTTGAAGTTTTTCGGGCAAATCATAACTTGCAAATAGTCGTTTTTTCAACTCGTCAAATTAGCATCAAAGTAATTTATGGGTGCCTCCTAACATTCCAAGCAAGCTTGGTACTAACCTATGAATACTACACCATTGCGGCCATAGGTTGCAAGCTCATTCATTTAATTTATCCAACTAAAAAAATATAATATAAGCACAAAACAAGAGCTGCTGATCACAAAAAAAATCACGAATTGACTTGTTTCAAATGATTCAACTCTCTCACGTTTCCACTCCCCCCCCCCCATGAGTTTATTGTGCAAAAATGAAATAGATCTGTTCACTCAAGAAGTGGAAAATGTTTATCCATGACACTATAGACAATATACTTACCTATACCATGACATATATTCGCACATGAAGAGTACACTGGAAAAACCACTTGAGTACGAAGATGGCTTTCCTCAATAGGCCTCTTTGGCGATGATAGCAAGAAATCGCCTAAACTGGTGTAAAGAAACCGGTTACTCGCTTTGTTTTTCTTTCGAGGCAATCCTGATTCGCACCAGTGGACTCGAGTCACACGTTTGTACAGCGAATGAAGGTCTGAAAGAAAAACCGGTTTCCTGCCGCCAACGTCCGACAAGAAGACGCAATTACGGGAAGATTCCTAATAAATAAAGCGGTTCCTTCCATTGTACTCTTCATATAAAATAACATAAATTTTAAACTAAACTTGATAAGTGCCCAATTATCACAACACCAAATCACAAACCATTGTCTGTTAAACAAAACACGGTCACAACCCTCCTTATTGTCCTCCTAATCATTATAAAACTAAACACATCATTAGAAACCTCCAGATTAAACATTCGGAACGATTATGGTCACCTATTTGGTGGTGATTAACACTCTTTCAGTGATAATGCGCAATCATTTATGCAAAATACACTCTGGAGTGATAAGGGAGCGATAGTTGTATCCATTTACGAGGCTCGAACGGCCGTACAGTATCCAGAGGAAGATTAAAAATGGTCATTTACATTTACATTTACATTTGGAGGAGGATAGTAATGATTAAATGAATGTATATTGTAATTTTATGTAGAAAGAGGTCTGGAATATGCATTCAGAGTGTGGTAAGAATATTTTATAACATTGGATGTAAGTGTTTATTGCTAATAAAAACGCATTACGTATGTTTTATGGTTTGATGCAATGCATTAATTGAAATATTTCGGTTGAATAAAAGTGCTAAAAGGAGTTTATGATAATTGATAAAGATAGCATACTTTGTTAAGAAATACAGTTCTTGTGGATAGTTTTGAAATAGTGTATGTAATAGTTAAATATGTTATACAATGTAAATGTATTTTACAAATAGTTTCATTTTGCCTTTAAAAATTAAACGAGTAAACTTTTTTTGTTATAGAGTACTGGAATTATGCAAATAGCTTTTTTTTTTATAGAAAAAAGTATATAAAGCACGATATTTTACTCTTTAATATGTTTTTTTTCAATTAAAAACATTTTTTTTCTTTAATTTGCCTCAAAATAATTTCATATACATTGATACATATTAAATAAATAATAACAAAACACACTCTATATAGAAGGTTAAAAGGCCTTATACACATTAAAATTATTATATAACTACTGTTTATATGATATACAACTAAGAGATAGTTTAATAAAACATTTTTGATATTATCCTCATAAGCGATGACTACTCGTTTGAACAAGAATGTTATGTTATAGAGTACTGCACTTATGCAAATGGCTTCACTTTTTATAGTAGAAAAAACATTTAAAGTACAATAATTTACCCCTAAACATATTTTTTTCAATTAAAAACTATTTTTTCATTAATTTATTTCAAAATAATTTCATATACATCGAGACATATTAAATAAATAATAACACAACACACCCTAAATAGAAGGTTTAAAGGCCTTATACACACTAAAATTATTATATAACTACTATTTTATATGGTTTGGTTTGGTTTGGATTATAGTCGCACTAGAGCTACACGAGGGCTATTGGCGACGGGCGTCGTATTTTAGAACCACAGTCAAGTAACGAGCCATCACCTCTTTTATATGATATACAAAGAGATAGTTTAATAAAACATTTTTGATATTATCCTCATAAGCGATGGCTACTCGTTTGAACAAGAACACCTTTAATTTATGATTTTCTTCAAAATACACAGTCTAAACATTCAGAGTGTTAGACTCGGCTTTTTCCGTAATTTAAGCATAAGTTTTCTCAGCAATATCAATAGTTGTTATAAAAAAATTATTGACGTACTAATTATTTTTAGCTGGGAAAAGGAGATGTTATGATCAGATCAGCAAATGTAAACCTGTTTCTGAATTTTTAAACTAATATACTATTTAAAAAATATATAAAGTCTAAATTTATGAAGAGAAACAACAATGCATATTCACTTATTTTCGGAGCATAATATGAAGTTTTACTTATGATATTTGTCTTTGCAATCCACAATAACAATGTTTAAAATTTTGTTACCAAAACTAGCCTAATTTCCAAAATAAACATAGTATTTTTCTTTTTTAGTTTAAACTAAATGTTTCCTCTAATTATTTCAAAAATGTGTTCTAATGCAGAATTAAGGTCAAGAAATCCTTAAAGGGAAGAACAGAAGAAAACATTAAAAATATTGTAATTACTATTTATAATATCTATTACGATGACCAGTTGTATAAAGCGTTTATGATATAATATCCCATAAGAGAGGGCTATTTGTTTGATTTAAATCATCTTATATTTATAATTTGCTTCAAAATACAGAATCTTAAGCATAAAAATAATTGAAGTTTAATTTTGTTGCGTGTCCTTTCAATTACATAACATTAGCATTTCAAAATATTCTGCTGCATAAAAAGCTGCTAAAAGATACAAATATTTTATTATTACTATTATTTAAATAAATCATATTTGCCATAATATTCTTTCTTGTAAAATAGTGTATACTACTTCAAAATTTTACATTCTAATAATATATACCAATTATGATATTTACTCCCGGTAAAATATTATCTCATTTCTCTAAAGAACCTGCTTAGGAAACAAATACAATTTTCCAAGGCATCGAGCCAAGAAAACCCAGTCTGTAAGTCTTTCCCATAAAATTTCGGGTTCAGTCGTAAAGTATAATACCATTGGGTAATATTGTGTCATAAGAGATGTAGCGGTTCTTTCAAATAGAGTTAAGGATATAAATTGTGTCATTTTATGTTTTGGAAGAGATTGTACCCTGTAGATTATAATAAACTAAAAATTGCACCATATGTCTTTTGTTATTGTTAGGCAGTAGCCATTAATGTAGAGTTTGTAAAATACTTCATTTGCCTTAAGAAATAGTGTGTTCTCATATTTTTCTATGTTAATGCCTTTATTATATTTTTAAAATTGTATACAATGGGAGTAACTGTTAGATAAAATGAAGATTTATGTGGAAAATAACAATAATATATTTATAAAAACTTATAAAGGAGCATTGACCCTTCGAAGAAGACTTCTTGAATACCGCCTTCTCTTCATAAAAAAGAAACCTTTAAGGGGGAATTGGCACGCTGGACGTCGGGTCTCCAAAGCAAAGTGCTTCAGTGTTATTACAATAATGAAAAAAAAATCTTCGAGCTCAATTATCTTATATGCTTGCGACCTGGCGTCCCCATCAGGGGACATGCGTTACAACCTTCTCACAAACAATTAACGTTAATTTGTTCCGAAAATGACCTGGTCCTGTAGAAGAAAATCCAAATATCAGTTTTCAGCCTTTGATTACATGTATCAGTCATTTATTTCCATAAAAAAAACTGAAGTTGAACAAGGGTCAATACAAAATTTGAGTTCTCAAAAAAAAAAAAAAACTTTTCAAAAAGTTCTTTTAGTAGTTAACTAGCAAATTTATACCCGTACTTCGCACGGATTAAATAAATATCAAATCGATCCAAGTATGTGTACCATATAACCTGTTATAAAATCATAAACTTAAGTTATTCTCTTCCCACTCGTTATCAAGTAAAAATCTCAATTCATCGCCCTAATATTCTAAAATAAGAAATACGCTGTAAAATGTACTCATAAATGTCATCACAATTCCCTCATAAATACATAAAACCTTTTAACTCTTTTGGCTCGTTTTGGTAAATAATTTGGCGAGAAAATAAATATAGCTACAAACACACCCATTATACGGTTCTAACACAACGACCTTAGCATATCCAACCAGCTTATAAATTATTTAAAAAAAGTTTTTCCCATTTGGCGAGTTTTAATAAATAATTTGGCGAGATTGGCAACATATTTGGCGAAACAATAAAAACATAATACCCTTATATGCAGCTCTAGTGTGGTGACTTTATTAACCATCATAGTTCAGTAATAGCTTAACAAACATTTTGCTCATTTGGCGAGTTTTAATGAATTGGCGAGATTGGCAACGTATTTGGTGAAAAAGTAAAGACATAAAACCCTAATATGCAGCTCGTGCGATGACCTTTATTAACCATCATTGTTCTGTAATAGAGATGTTATATTTATGCTCTTTTTGAAGAGCAGTTGCTCCCTGCTCCTGTTCTTTTAAAAAGAACAGCTCTTTAACCTGTTCTTTTTACAGAAGTTGCTTTATATGGGGAAGAGTTTAGGAACGTATCAATAAAATTCAGGACAAACTTGAAATATGCAAAATATTATATTTCCAATTGGATTTTGAAGTTTTATTATTAAAAATAAAATAATTTTTTTTTGTTTAAAATACATACATTTTAAACACTGTTTTTATTTTTTGTAGATAAAAAAAATATTGGTAACGAATTAAAGCCTTAAACAATACTATGCGTTTCTCCAAGTCCGATAGGTTAAAATAATTCCGTACGAGTGAAGAAGAATCTTGGAACGAACTGTCACACAAAGACGCTAAGAAATGCGCCCTCTAGTCAAAACAGAGAGATTAGAGCTGCTACCATGATCACAAGATGAAATTTCTAAAAAATAGCTAAAATGCAACCCAAAAGAACAAAAATTACAAAATAATATATTCTATTAAGTCCTTTCCCAAAAGGTTAAAAGTACAAATAAACAAATTCAAAAGCGAAAAATTAGCAAATTGTTAAAAAAAATATTCAGGACTGAAGTAATAAATAACAATGTGAAGATTTTCAAACCTAACCGAATCATTAGTAAGAACAATTTCAGGTACTTTTCAAAATTTTTTAATCAGCAGTGCGGTCCAAAAATCTGCCAAAACGGCTACATTGTGCCAATCTAGCAACCCTGAAGGCGGCCCTTCTAGTAAACGCATTCTCTCAGTACCTTTACCATACATAAACAAACCGCAAACGGGTAAAATGTAAGATTTGTTTACTTTATACCGCTCCGCTATCTACCAGTAGTTTCCGGTTACAGCCGGGGTTTTTTTCTGTAAGAAAGTGGCATTCTAACGACATTTGAAATAATGGAAATAAAATAAAAAGTTTATGTGAATTAACTTTTATTTAAAAATAAGACTTACATAAGACTACCTTGTATTACTGCCAAGGGCTCGTAAACTGCAGCAACCACGACTTTGAATTGGACAATTTTGACTCTGAAATAATCCGTTTATTAGTAAACTTTTTGATAGGTCAGAGTTATTAACTGCTTGTAACAATGGTCCAAACCATTAGCCTAGATACTGCAGTTTACCTCCCATAACAGTGTAATTCGAATTATTTAACACAAAAAAAACTTACATATGAGCCAGAAAAAATAAAATGCTCATTTTTAATTAGATATTTGGTTGGTTTTGAGAGTTAAAAAATTGCTCGTTCTAACTATACCAATCAATTGAATTTTATGATTTTTTAACAACAAAAATGTGTCTTAACATCGATTCTAATAGGGGAGGGGGGAGGTATTATGACTAATAAGAAATATCTGAATAATCAAATAGTTTACAGCTAAAAAAAATAAGTAATGTACTTTAATTTTATAAAAAACTACTTGCATAGCTTTATAAGCATTTGAAAAATAATTTAAAGTTTTACTTCTTAAAACTTTGCGACAATCGACAAATATTGAGGCTCGGGAAACCATGCCACTCAACATATATTTAAAAAAAATATATTTAATATTACTTCTTAAATGTATTAAATTAAAAAAAATCAATTAAAAAAAATCAAATTGCAAATTTTAAATCTGATACTTATATTTTCTCTAAAAAAAATATTGATCTAAATACTTAAATTTTGAAACTCAAAGAAAATTAAAAAAAAAAAAAAAAGAATGTCACACGCACACATCCAAAACACAAGTACGATTATACTCGATCCTCCTATTTAAACGCATGAAAGATCTCAACAACAACAACCGTTCAAAACAATGCTAAAAGAGCTCATCGCAAAAAAAGATCTTCTTCCAGAGCAACCTGTGAAAAAGAACGGCTCAGAACAATATGCTCATCGCAAAAAAGAACGTCTCCAGAGCAACCTGTGAAGAGCGGTTCAGAACAATCTGCTCCAATTTGATAGTCCGCGAAAAAGAACGGTCCCGTTCCAAAAAGGAGCTGCTCCAAAAAAGAACTACCTCTCTGCGAAAAAGCATCACAGAGCATATAAAAAGAACACATGTTCAATGCTCTTTTTTTCATCATCGTAATCGTTTTGAAATCGGTTTCATTGCTGGAATAGTGGGTATAGCGTTTCGGGCATTCGTGACGTAAGATGGGAAGAAGACTTTTCGTCCAAACCCACTCACCAACTATGAGGAGAGGCTATTGCTGGTTTTGTTAGGAGCTCTATGATTAATGATTTACTGAGTAACGGAATAAGAATTAGAAGATGAGTGTAATTTTTTTGTTAAACGTAAAAATAAATTCTGACGAAAAATCATTAATTACAGAAGAACAGGTTTTTTCAAAAGCTAAGAACATACTGCTCCTGTTCTTTTTAAAGAACCTGTTCAAAAGAACAGGGTGTTCTTTTTTTTCACAACTCTATTCAGTAATAGCTTAACAAACCAGTTGCCCATTTGGCGAGTTTTTATTATAATTTGGCGGAATTGGCAACGTATTTGGCGAGAAAATAAAGACCTAACGGCAGCTCTAGAACTTATAGGTTAACTACACATATATTGCCTGAACATGCATATTTGTAATCAATCGAACCATCATTGACGAAATCATCAACTAAACCCATAACAAATCCAGGAATCAAGACTTGTCGGAAATACGTCACTTAAAACATATCAATTATTTTCAAATAATGAATTTAGTTTCTGAAAGTTATGGCAACACAATAAAATAAACATTTTCAATTTTATTTATTTTCGTTGAAAGTTTTATTTAATTGTTTCTTCAGGATGGCATCAGGAAAGTAAAGAAATCGTCGGATTTGAGTCAAAGTGGTGTAGTTTTCCCAGAAAATTCGAATTTTCTCTAAAAATAGAACACTTTGAGCTCTGAAAGTTCTTATTTTGTAACTCAAGTAGGAACTAAGCATTTGTGCCAAGTTACGAGTCAAACAAATGTCTAGTTTGTGAGTTTCGGAGAGACATACACACACACACACACACACATACAAAACTTCATTTTTATTATTATAGATTTTAAATGAATTTTGCATACATTTAACTGTGCTAAACTGTGTTAAAATAATATGTTAACTACAAATAAGTCATACGCTTTTTTGTTGCATTTTTTAGAACAAAAAATATGCATTTTTAGTGTTTAAGGCGTGTCCCTATATGTAACTGTTAACCATATTTTTTTTTAATTATTTGACAAACATGCTTTTTAGCATATATTTGTATGAAAAGTATGTTTAGATTACATAAGAATATACTTGTAGGATTTTGCTCGGGTATTAAGAGGTTAACTATTAACAGCTCTTAATAATTATTTTTCTCTTGATGCAAACCATCTAGCGATAATAACAAACTCTCTTGAAAAGAAGATCTTCAAACTTCATACAGGGTCTTCATCGCTGCGTAAAGATTGTTCATTTTCCTATTATCCAAATTTCAAAAATGAAGCTCCACTCTCCGAAAACCTTCCTCGAGAGTTAATTATGAAGGAAGATCTATTAGCAACAACGCTTCTCAATTAAAAATATCCTTGGACAGCGTTTGAGAATTATAATGACCAAAGTGCAGTAAGACTTGGCTCATTCTTGTTCTAAAAATATTCTAATTTTTGATTTTGTTTGGGGATTATATTTTTCTTATGGAAAAAAAATAAGTTAGGTTGAATTGGTGTTTTGTGGGAATTTTAGGTTTGTAAGGTTGACTTGGTATCGAAAATTTTTTATTTATGAAAGATTGTCTTTCCCATGATTTAACTGAAGCCGTCTGAAGGGTCTTTTAGAACAACAGCATTTCAAGTCTAATTTGGCCTGGTCCGTTTTGGCTCTAAAATATTAATTTAGTTCTTAGTACATACATGGGTTAAATGTTTCGGGCTTAGATTTCAGGTGTCTGTAAACGTACCTTGGTTGGTCATGTCTCTACTATAGCCTGTTGAATAAAAATTTTATGATTAACATTCTTGATACCATTTAGAATGCCTCAATGACTTATTATATGGGGATATTCTGTAGATATCTTACATCCCAAAGAGTTAAGGAGTTAAGTTTTGAATTGTTGTACATATTTTCTTTAATTTGCATATTTTTTAAAACTTAGATTACCTGGTTCTTTTTATCAAGACAAACTTACAATATTTATTGCTGATCTTAATTTCGAAACTATTTTATATGGTTAAAAAAACAAGCGTGTTCAGAAATTATTGCTGTTTAGCTTAAAGTTATTATTCATTTGTAAACACTGCAAAATTATAAAATTATTTTTTGAAGTTAATAATTTAAGTCTATCCCCAAACGGCTTTTGAAATGTAAATAATCAAACGAAAAAAAATCTTATTTAGAACTTGCCGTGCGGATGAATTGTCGGGGAAGCTGGCCAGTAAGAAGGTTCCGGGATCGGTTTCTATATCAAAACCGACCTTAAGTTTGCAGTATACAAATGTTCTACGAGAAAAGGGGTAAATAGTTCTCATTTTTGAGTGCGAGAATCGAATACAAAAAGGTATTTCACATTCAATAAACAAATTGATTTGTTATTTCAAGACATAAATTTATTATTTTTATTAGTTAAGCTTCAGTTAGAGTGTTTATTTTAATTATTTTTTTTCCTTCGATTTTGACGTAACAGGGCGCATGAATATTAGGGTCGAAAGAAGCAGCCAATCAGAGTACGTGAAATTGCGGAGCCAGCCGGGTTGTTTACCCAGTTCCCTCCGCTCAGTACATTTCTCTGCTGCAAACTTAAGCTCGGTTTTGGTATAGCCTTTAAGGACATTGATGTTTGTGAAGTGTGTTATTCTATATTTGTAAACTTTAGTCGAATAACGTGACAAGAAAGTTTTTTGGAAAACATAAACAAACTATGCCAATGAATACATTATTACCAACTTTAAAGAAAACAAGTGTCCCTCTTTTTATTTACTTTAACTTTTAGTGTACTTTTTACCATTTGTAAATGTCATTTTAATGTATTTAGGTACGAACGAAAATCAGAGAACAAGATTATCCCTTTACATAAACGTCAAGTGAAGAATATTTTTCGCCTTCTGTAAGTGCCGTTTTCAGCGTACCTCAGTGCAAACAAAATACTCTGAAAGCCCTCGTAGCTTATTATGTTGCTTTGGATTCCCATTTGGGCGAAAAATTCCGCAGCGTCTGTAGCTCAGCTCAGGCTAGAAATAGTCCGACAAAAACGTACAACCTACCTACCTACTTATCTTCAAATATTATCAAATAATTCCGAATTATTGATTTCTGAAGAAAAAATGCTGATTTTACCGAATGCTAATTTGTTGTTAAATGCTACATATTGGTTGAGATAAAATAGCAGTCTCGTTATCTGTTTGAATACTCACAAAATTTCAATTCAATAAAAGTACCAAAAAAAAAAATAACTTCTTAACAATAAAAATGCATTATTCGGTTGATTAAAGCTTAAAAGACGCCAAAGGTATTTACATTTTTGATACTTAATTCCAAGAAAACTATTTTACTCAATGTCGGATAAAGAACTATTTTTTCATTCTGCCTTGGGCGCTTTAATGCAAAAGACGGGGACAGAAATTTATCCTTGGAATACTTCAGTAAAAAAGCTTATTCTTCATTGCTTCATTTTTATTTTACTTTTAATTTTAATCCGGAAAATTGCAACGGTAAAAATAAAAGTACATTGGAGTTTGCTTTCAGCCTAGATTAAGCTTAGTTTTATTTTGAACAAAACAATCTATTTCAAAGAAGGATAACATAAGTTATATTTGAAACATATTTTGCTGTTTGATCTGATATAGGAATTTTAATAACTAATGTTTGGTAATAAAATCAATAAAAGGGAAACAACTGAAAAAATGTAGATAATATATTTTAGGTTTTGTATCATTTTTGCTAGAGTGTATAATGCGATAATTTTTTGAGAGAATAAAAGAGGGTAGTTTATTATTAACAAACTAATTTGACATAAAGACAATTTCAAATGTACGGTTATAATTGTACTTCGTATCATATATTTTATACATATAAATTGAAGTTTTGATGTCTTTATAAAACATTTTTTATTTTTATTTACAATTTTGGCTGCTTTATAAAAAATTGAAAAACATGTTCTTTTAAACTTAAAGGAAAAAAACTTGTTTAGGTTAACAACTATTACAAATTGTGTTAAATC